>BRYF01000010.1:0-2500 GCA_030159135.1 Actinidia polygama
CTCTTGTACTTAATGTAGTGGTCGAGCTTACTCTTATCAGAAGAAGGGACGTACATAATTTTTCCCCTAACATATCGACACGAGAATCCACTAATTAATTACATTTGAATATGTAGGGGGGCAATTATGTTGTACTTAGAAGAAGGGAAACTTTCTTTTGTGAAAGTGCTAACCATCAACTTATCTAAATTAAAGCTTAAGCTATTAGAGAGAGGAGTAATTTTATTATTTATTATATTCTCAACATTATTTGTATAGCATATCCATTTGCTTGTTTTCATAAAGAAGATAAATTGTATAACTTGTTGAAGATAAATTAATTAATTAATAGGTGCATGCTTACTGTTCGGAGAAAGTCCTTCCTCAGGATCAGGTCTTCCTGGTATCATTTCATCATAATATACTATTACATGGCTACTACTACTACTACTAGTGGTTTTTCTTGGTGCTACAGAAGCCAACTTAGTGTTGTCAATTCCTTTTGGACCTCTTAGCTGTTCAATGGTGTTGTTGCGCTTCATCCTTGATATTCCACATGACAACCTCTCCAAGAAGTATTGCTTGTCTTTCTTCATTTGCCTGCATGCGTACGTATGTCCACAAACTTAAATCAAAGGGCATATGAGCTGTTTACATTTTAATTCTCCTTCACAGTTAACATTATTGCTCCCCAATACTTTCAATACATATAGTCCTACACCAAGAATAGTGCAGCAAAAATCACATAACTGAGAATTCTCATTCAGCGTACAGTTGTTATTACATGGTTGCGAATATATTCATCTTTGCTAAATCAGAAATGTCTTTTCTGTTATAACTAACAACTTCCATGTCGACCAATTGCAAACAAAAATATGTATACAGATGCAAAATGATCGAGTCAATGCGTGCAGTACTTTTCAACTAGCTATACAATTGACTAGCTTTCACATACATGTCAAACTGCAGAGAACGTTAGGAGTATCGATCTAGTTCTATAGCTAAGCTCATGCCTGAAATCGTTCAAGTTCAGAGAGGCTAGGATTAGAGGAACTGACCTGTCAAGTATCACCCATGTTGCCCTCAATTCTTGGGCAACTTTTAAAGCAACCACCTTTGGAGAATGCCCGGCTTTAACCTCTATATGGAACTTAATCTGAGAAATTTTAGGTACCAAAACAATCTTTGTTAGCTATTTATTTTCTTACAAAATACTATATGACGAACTCTAAATGTCTATCCAATGATTTGGTTATCCAATAACCTTCAAGCAAGCTGTGGAATCCTTACGATGGTATTTGGAGAATATATATGTTTCTCTCATAAGTCATTTCAAAAACAACAAAAGCAGGAAAAACTTGTACATGAATATGCAGTTTTTGCAAATGCAATTAATTGGACCTTTTCTTCCCCCAGATCACCTTTATATTTACTAGATAGAGAGACCTATTGTCATTCCAGTCAAATAAATGACATATTTTCTAATCTTACGATGAAAATGCTAAGTAGAAGCTTCATACTTGAAAGAATAACAAAAACACTTTAAGCCATGTGCAGAAATGGATGTGATCCATTCCTTCTTTAATTACCATATCTATATAGTTAACAGAATTCTATGTACCACTAATTATCTGCAAAAAGCATGAAATATTGAGCGCATCAGTTTTGTTTTTCTTTTTTTCTTTTTGTTTATATTCCTGACCTTCTCCATTTTGCATTGGTTAGAAAGTTGCACCACCTCCTCATTGGTTGTGTACTCTTCCTTCTTCCTGGCAATCTCTTCCTCTACAAATTTCTGGTTTGTTCCAAACATAGAACTGGAATCCACCTTACTTTTGTATCCCACTGAAATTAAACAACAAAAGAAAAAAACAAAGTAAATTAATTATAGAAAGGGGAGGAAGCCCAGGAGATCAAAAACTGTATCAAATTTGTTATACTTGAGCCTTGATTTCATTTTTTTTCTCTCTTAATTTGTTCCTTTATCTAATTATTAGATGATGATGATGATGATGATGATGATGATGATGATGATGATGATGATTATCATCAATCTTTAATTGATAGTAATTCTGTAGGTAGCTAGGTAGGTGGAAATGAAAATAATCAGGAAGAGCTTACGCCATTTTCCAGCTGCCATGAAAGATGACGTACTAGGATTATTAACCTGGTGAAGAACTCCAAGAAGTGTAAGCTCATCTCCATGCTTAAGTGATAAGCCACGGAGGACCCATCTCATTGCACTCCCGCTAACATCTCTTGATGCATCTTGGATTATCACCACCACCTTCTTCTCATCATGATCAGCACCACTACCTTCTTCGTCTATTCCTTCCATTTAAAAAATAAAACAAATACTGCTCTTTTTTTTTATGAAGCAATCTATCTAGCTGCAGAACTAATCAATTCCCTAGCTAATTCCAAAATTCATAAAATTAAACTACTATCTACGTACATAGCTATGTGTTATCTGTCTAATTGGGAAGGAAGTACATGGAAAGCTAAGAAATAGCATAATTCT
>BRYF01000010.1:82500-85000 GCA_030159135.1 Actinidia polygama
TATTTCTAGCCGAGCTTGGACGAGCACAACTGTCGGACTGTCGCTTCATAACAAGTTCAGTAGACATCTTAGTGCGATAACTCGGTCGGTGAACTTATTTCGGTAGAGATACCCAAGGCCAAGCTTTAGGGTTAAAGTGTAGCGTACATGGCAAGTTTCATTTGCCACCTGCATGCTTGAGTTCAAACACCGATGATGCGATGAGCTAGCTACCAATTACGCTCTGGGGCATGATTGAGTTAACCACCTACTCGCTGACATGACAGTTGGCGCGTCTTTACACGCGCTGAGCTGCACTATGAAAATGGACAAACCATCTATCACAAGTAAGCAATATTGACTCTCTCTTTAAGACCAAAGTCAATAATCTTGCTCTTGCTCTCTTCTCTCTCTTCTTTTTCGATCACTAAGTTAACCGTCAAAGAGCCATTTTTGGAATAGTTTCGAGCGGTCCTTCTCACTGTTGCTGCCTTGTAAGCTCGAACGAATGAAGTCCAGTCATCAGAAACCACTTGTCAACCACCACTATCGTCTTCATTTGATTTTCTCTCATCCCCACAACTGACACCGTTTGTTGGACAACGGCGGTAGAGGCAGACGGGAAGTTGAAGCGGAGTACCTTCTCATGCCAATAATGATGCACGAGAGGGGAACAAAGCTACTGGCAAATGCTCAGAGGGCAGTCGTGGGACCCTCTGGGCAAAGGCCAAGTGGTCTCTCGCCAAACGTGCGCTTGAGACAAACTCTAAGAGAAGGCCGTCGGAGTAGTATAATTTGGTGACGAGATCGATCTCACAAGGAGTTGTGTAAACAAGATTGAAAGGACTAGAATGACCCTATATTGCTCACAAAGTATGAACAAAATACTTTTAAAAATAAAATGGAAATCCGATAGGTTTAGAAATGGTTTGATTGGCTGAGCCAACTAGCAAGTAAAAGTAAATAACTTGAACAAAGTTGATTGTAAATTAATGCAAAAAAGTCTCGAAATTGATCGTTCCAACTAATTTCATTTCTTGAAATTCCAAAGGTGATGAGTTTGTAACTCAAATCCTTCGACTTAGTCGTGAGTCTCGGATTCGAAAGATTTAACAATAAAATATTTTGTTCTTTAAAAACTTCAATTTCTAGGTTAAATTTGGTTATTAGATTCAAGGATGAATACCATCGATTCGCATAATGCCTATATTGAGATTAGGCTCATGCGTAAACGTTGTCGAACATAACCAATCATCCAAGTTTTCAATAATTCCTAGAACAATGAAGATAAAGAATGATAGAAACTGAAAATTTGAACTTTGAAACCCAAAATCTCACCTCCCTTGTTCATCCAAGACCTTCAATAGGTCTTCGCAATCAATCCTGAGATTGGAGAGTTTAACTACTCATCCCCATCTATGAACAATTTTGAAATACTTGAAATAAAACTAAAAATATTGATTTCATGCAAAGAAACAAGATAAATCTAGGATTGAATGCAAGGAAATGTAAAGACTTATATTGAAATTTGAATCTAAGTGATTACAATGATAGGAGAGAAATAGTTATATAAATCCAAGCTATTTTGAGCTAAAAATCATAAAACAAAACCTAAAAGCGTCCGCTATCCGACTCCCTCAAAAATGGAATGAGGGTTTGTATTTATAGGCTCAAGGTTCGAACCCTAGAATTTTCCCAGAAAATAGCCTTGGCGTTTGAACGACAGTATTGGGGTTCGAACGATCGTAACTAGTTATTAGTTGTTCGAACGCCAGGCTAAAATCCCATTTCATCATTTCATGCTCTCAGGACGTTTAAATTCTCTGTATTGGCGTTCAAACGCCTAGCAAAACTCCATCTTCTGCCTTTCCTCTTGGCATTCAAACGGTTGCTTGGATGTTCGCATGATATTTCACTTCTTTGTCTCTTTTGCTTTCAACTGATTTGAGGACTTTTGAAGTCAGAATTCGGAGACATTCATTAGACGCAAACATGTGTATCTTGGAGAGAGCTTTCCAATGGCGTGTCATTCATTTCATTCTGATCTATGAGCAAGAACTTGCACGTTTTTCGAGACAAGGCCCCGACAACATTCCTTGCCAAGCCATGTCCGCACTCCAGCTCACATTTTTTGCTCCGAAACCACTCCTTTAGCTTCAAATACCTACAATAAGATCAAAGACGAGGTTAAATACAATATATGGCAAAGAAAACATAATTAGCCCTAATCTATGACTAATAAAGGATGTTTTAGAGGCCATAGACTACGCTTATGTAGTCTAATCACCAAGTCAGTCTCTCCCCACTGATGGTGAAGATTGCAAGGATGCAACCATAGGCACAAACAAGACGAAATGGAAGAAATGAGATAGGTTTTGATAGCCAACAAGATGAAAATGCCTTTCCACAGCGCAAGTGAAACGTCATCCGAGGTGAGGGCGGTAAGGCAAGAGGCCTCATCTTAGGGTGGCTCAAAGGGCAAACAAGCTCTGTCATACTACAATGACGTAGAAAGCTAAGG
>BRYF01000010.1:107500-110000 GCA_030159135.1 Actinidia polygama
TAAAATTGTGTAAACTTCAAGTTCTCTAATCAAAAGCCTTAGACTCTTTTTTATAGGAGAAAAAAGATTAGAATCCTAGTCTCTACTAAACTGTGAAAAGGAAGACTCCTTTTGGACTATGATGGGAGGAGTCCATCTTCAAAATAAGTTTTTCTAATTTATATCTAAAAGTAAGAGAACTATCAACGCACAATTTTATTCATACTAAAATTCTAACAAACCGTACTTCTTTAAGGAAAGAGTGAGCCTCTTGCACTTTTCCCTAAATTCGATGTCCGTCCAAAATATGGAAAACTTTGTAATTTTCCTAAAAAGTTGGTAGAATTTATAATTACAATAAAGATTGGAGTCAATCTATAATTATTAAAACTTTCGAGTTAAGGCAGTAATTACGTAAATATTTTGGTTTAAAACTATAATTATTAAATAATATCAGTAAAAGTCTAGGCTTAAAACATTTTTTTTCCATATACAGTATCTAGAAAACTTAAAGTCAGTTTTAAAATCAGAAACTTGACAGTTTCTGGGGGAAAAAAAAACAGAAAACTTTGTTTGTTTTTTATTAAAAAAAATTTAAAAATAAATCCAATCTAGAACTCTAAAAGCAGTCTTAAAATTCTGTAACAGCAACAAAAAAAAAATTAAAAATTCAGTTTCAGTTTCAGTTTCAGAAATTAATATGAAAACAATATTGATTCCAAACAATAATACAGAATACAGCTTTTGAAAATATAACTGAAGAAATATACAGAATATGTTAATATCCAGACTAATTAACTTAGCATAAGTGATATGCTAGACTTATGTTGTTGTTGTTTTAAATTACTCAGTATTCTGTAAAAAATAAAATAGTTTTATTATAAAACATAGAACCAATTTTTAAAACCTATTTTAGTCAGAAACAGTTGCAATTCTGAAATCAATTTGTAGGGAAAAAAATATGAACAATTTCTAAAAATTATGTAAACTGTAAATCTGAAACCATAATAAGAATCTGAAAAAAAATATGATCAATTTCTAAAAATCTGAAAACAAACAGGTTTAAGAATCTCTCTATATTTTTTTATAACAATCTGAGTCAATGCAGAAAATTGAATTTGAAAACAATTACCAAATGAAATCAGAACAATTTTCTAAATCCAGAACATAAATTATTTTCTGGAATCAATTTCCGATAAAAAAGACTTTCTTAAGTTTGTTGAAAAAAATTACGGCAAACAGAGAATTCCCAAGAATAATTTTAATTGATAGCAATTGCATATAAAGTAAAACTAAATTTACAATTACAATTACAAAACAAAAAGTTCAGAATGAGATAGAAACAGACATACGAGCCGAGTTATGCAAACTCAGTATCCTTAGAAAAGATTCACCGCTTACCGAGAGACTTTGCTGGCGTCTTCCTCCCAGGATAAAACGGCTAGACCGCGTATGTCGGAAACTCCGAGGTAAGCCTAGGCGAACTTGAACCTACGTCTGCCACTCTCAAAATCAGAAAATCAAAATTCTTAAAACTCTCTCTAATCAAAAGCCTTTGACTCTTTTTTATAGGAGAAGAAAGATTAGAATCCTAGTTTCTACTAAACTATGAAAAGGAAGACTCCTTTCGGACTATGATGGGAGGAATCCATCTTCAAAATAAGTTTTTTCAATTTATACCTAAAAGTGAGAGATCTACCAACGCACAACATCATTCATACTAAAATTCCATCAAACCGTACCTCTTTAAGGAAACAGTGAGCCTCTTGCACTTTACCCTAAATTCGATGTCCATCCATTATTTTTAATTTTACTAGTTATTCTCTTACAAGTTGTAGTTAAGATACAATGTCAACCTTCCCTAAGTTGTTTCTTTATTGAGTTTGCAAAAAATGTTCGGATGGTACTCGTTTACTATTGATCAATTCTAGATCATGATATGAACATTCTTTATAATCGGAGCTTATAAAAGGTTGGCTTAGCAAGTAAATCAACTCTAAGGAATTCTCGTGCTAAAAGTTTTTTTTAACACGTGTTCTTAGAGGTTGGGAACAGTCTAATATAGCGCCTTGTATGCACCATGAATCATTTTTGCTATAATATGATGTGGCTAACTAGTGTTGTAAAAATTTTCATATCAATTATATCGAAATGTGATACCCAAATTTTGTTACGGTAACACTAGTCTTGTAAATACATGAGTTTCTATTTTTAAGTCTTGCAAAGGAGAATCAAATCATTATATGACTTATCTTTTCTGCTCCTTATATTTCAATTTTAGTTTCCCAAGATATTAATAATAAAATCAATCAAAAATCCCACAATAAATTGTCCTCATAGTAGGTTACCTTGAATTGAAAATGCGAATTCGTTAAATTTGTTATTTCGACTTACGTAAATTTTCATTTATTCTTCCAAAACTAGAGAAAAGTTTGAATACAATGTATTTTGCCACTGTCATAATTATGTCACATATTATCAGTATCACCACCTAACAAAAATCATAAAAAAATTGGGAGGT
>BRYF01000010.1:125000-127500 GCA_030159135.1 Actinidia polygama
ACGCCAAGCGTAGAGCCTAGACAAGGACACCCAGATGAGTAACATGATGCCATGAACAAAATTATGTACTTTCAAAAAGCGTTTCCAAACGTAATATGTATATGCAAATGTTTTTCATATTTTCGATGCATTAAAAGAATATGTTATGATATGAATGCCATGACTTTGAAAAGTATGCAAATGCTATTATGTTATATATCGAAAACCCATGGATGCTCGATTTCATGAATGCAAAGTATGTTCAAAGTATGAATGCATGTGACACTCGGTGTCTCCCGTGATGGGACCTTAATCTAGCTTAAGTGTCCTAAGGTAGATGGGGGACGTAAATAAATTCCACTCTACATCGTCCTAAGATAGGTGGGGGACGTAAAATAAGTTGTACTATACAGAGGTATCTCAGGCCTAAAGAGCCACCCGACTTATATGGTCATCCAGTTCAGCCGAGTTGTTACACTTTTTATGTAATGCCTATGTGAGCATCAAGTTTATGAAGGCATGTGAGCTTCAAGTTTATGAATGTTAAGTTACAAAAAGTTCATGATATGCTTACATGATGATGTGAATGATATATGTTATGATATGTACGATATGAAAATGATCCATGGTATTTTATGTTCATGCATCAATATTATTCACTAAGCTTTTAACTTGCGTTTTCAAAAATATTTTTAGAAAATTAAAGTGAAGAACCATAGAAGGAGATTGACAAGTAGGATAATAGTCGTGGCCCAAGGGCCTTAGTATGTATTGTATGGGTTAGACCCTACCTTATGTTTTGAAGTTATGTATAGTTAAATTTTAGTCTGGGAATGTATGTAAAGTTTAAAATTTAAGCACAGCTCTGTATACTGAACGGACGTTTCACTTTACTATTTTTAGATGTAATAATGGTTCCGCAAAAAAATTACTATCATTTTAAATGAGCATGCACAGGTTTAAGGTAAGTTGGCCTTGGCGGCCAGACGCCGGCCATCACGTGCCCACAATCTGTAAAGGGGCGGGTTACGGGGCATGACAAATGGATGTTGTAATCTTGTATGTCTTCTTCATAAATGCTTTGGAGGCTTGTATATAATGACTTGAATTGAATTCCAACCGTTGGTGGTAGTTGGATTGCATTTAATGTTGGTTCAGACAACTCTACGTTCAAAAATCTAGCCATTAGGTGTCAACACTTTTATTCAGGTGTCGACACTTTTGAGCTTTTCTGGGTTTCAGGTGTCAACACCTTCAAGAACATGTATTGACACTTTCTGTGTTGTTTGAAATCACTGGTAACATGTGTCGACACTTTTTATGTTGTCTGAAATCACTGGTAACATGTGTCAACACTTTAAGAACACGTGTCGACACTTCGAGCTTTCTTCCTTCAGTTGATACACTGTCTTTTTGTGTCGACACTTTCGAAGTCATGTCAACATTTTTCATCAGTTTTCAAGAGTTTGGCAACTGTCCATAAGTGTCGACACTTCAATATTAGGTGTCGACACCTTTAGTTCATTGAACGTTGTCTTTATGTGTTGACTCTTTAATTCAATGTGTCGACACTTTCAATTGCTTGGACACTGTCTTTATGTGTCGACACCCAGAAGTCATGTGTCGACACTTTAAACTTAGATAGCTTATTGTCTCTATGTGTTGACGCTTTCAAAATTATGTATCGACACTTTTTGTTCCGAAATCAATTCTTTGAACACTGACATTTTGTGTCGACACTTATATTTCAATATGTCAACATTTTTAATTTCAAATTTCTTACGGTCCATATGTGTCAACTCTTCAACCCCAATGTGTCGACACCTTAATCTTTTTTGGGTTTCATGTGTTAACATTTTATGAACATGTGTCAACACTTCTTGTCCAGAATGCATTTTTTTGTATTCCTTGACCGTTTGAGCATTGATTAACACAACTTCTTTAAGATGTCACATATGATCTTTAATGCCTTCAATCCAGTGAGATTCATGATTTCCTTCATTTTTTTAAAACTTTCTCAAATTATTCATTATAGCTCCCAAGTCTTCAAGTGTCGACACTTCATAAATATGTGTTGACACTTTTCTGAGTAGAAAGTGCTTTCAAGTTTTTCTTGATCAATTAAGCTTTATTTCATAATTCTTATGATTTGCACGCTAAGTAAAGTTGTTAGCCTCTAACACAATATTATGTTATCATCAAAATCGAGGCATTGAGTCAACAAATTCAACCAAAAACTAACAACAATAAATCAAATATGAAAAATTTTCAAAACCCAAATCAGGGAATCTTCGTATGCCACATAAAAATTGAATAGATTCATGAACAAAAGACCCAAAACCTAGGAAATTTTAGCCCAAACACAAGAAAATTCAATACCACATATCAACAATTCTTTAGATAAACCTTGTGAATCAGAGTCACTAAAAAATTGGGTCATTGCCAGAGATCTGTTTCACCCACTGGACAACAGAGAAAAAACATGAGTTTTCTCATGCAAGAGAAAGTTGGAAAGGCACCA
>BRYF01000010.1:150000-160000 GCA_030159135.1 Actinidia polygama
TAGAATCCAGCAGATAGAAATAGACTAGAACAAAAATATATAATAGAAAGCCAGAAATATCTAGCTTGAGTCTTAAAATCATTGTTTCTTCTCCATGCGACAGCTTTCGTTGTCTACTGTACTCACATCCTTCAAGAGGACATGAATGTGTCAAGAACAGAACTTGCCCATAATATGCAAGAAGATAGAATTGACGAATCTCTCATAACATTCTTCGTATTCTGAGCTTCTTTTCTATTTATGCAAACTTCTACGTGTCTCCCTCCGTACAAGATATCAAGTCTCAACCTCCCTCACAAGAAAAAGTACCCACCACTTGCTAATTCATCATTGTTCTGTTGCAAATTCTAGCAGATATATATACACACATATTTACACATTTACATGTTGGGAAATTAGACGCTGCTAAATTTCACCAATGATTTTTCCAGGACCTTGAGATTCAGTGGCTCAAGAGAATAAATAAAATGCAATTCAAATGGACATAATGAATGTAGAGAAATTGACACAAGACGAGGATATACGTGGTTCACCAATTTGGCTACGTCCACGGCTCACACCCACTTTCACTAAATAAATATTGTGTTTACAAATTGTGTATCACACAAACACACACTGTGTATCACCCACACTCAAAAAATACTCACTCCGTATTTTTTTGCTCACAAACACAACACTATTTTCTCTCCCTACAATTGCTCTCAAATTGCACACTTGCAATTTTTCTCTTACTCTCTAGGTGATTCTTCTTCACATATCCTTCCTTTGCCATTTGATGGCTTTTTATAGCAAATGGAGGGCACAAATAAAATTCATAAAGATAGGTGAGTGGTGGGATTTTGTCTCCATTATTCACAAAACATGGATTGCATGTTCCATGGCTTTATCTCCACAAAACATGAGTTGCATGTTTCATGGCTTTATCTCCATCATCCACAAAACATGAGTTGCATGTTTCATGGCTTTATTTTCCATTATCCACAAAAGTCTCCATTCTTTAACAATCTCCCACTTGGAGACTTTTGAACTGCAACTCATCCATCGCATCTATCAGTGAGCTGGGTGTGAGACTCTCTTGTCTTCTATCCTTGAAGACCTACTGAAGCTGAGCACAGCTTCAGTTTCTCTGTAGTAACTATCTTGGTTAACATGTCAGCTGGATTCTTACTGCCCTGGATCTTCTCAAGTATTAACACCCCATCTTCTAATAAAGATCTGACGAAGTGATAACGAAGTCCTATATGCTTGGTCCTTGAATGAAATGCTGAATTCTTTGCCAGATGTATAGCACTCTGACTGTCACTGTGCAAAATATTCTTCATCTGTTTTAGACCCAATTCTGCTAACAATCCCTGTAACCAGATCATCTCCTTGCTGGCCTCGGTCACTGCTACGTATTCTGCCTCTGTAGTAGATAAGGCAACGATCTTTTGCAATTGTGATGCCCAACTAACTGCTGTAGTACCCACCGTGAAGATGTAACCGGTAGTACTCCTCCTATTGTCTACCTCACCAGCAAAGTCCGAGTCTACAAAGCCTTGTAGTCTCAATTCTCCTTTTCTGAAACATAAGCATTTTTCAGTGGTGCCTCGTAGATACCTTAGTATCCACTTGACTGCTTCCCAGTGTTGCTTTCCAGGATTAGTCATGAATCTGCTCACAGCTCCCACTGCATGAGCAATATCTGGTCTTGTGCAAACCATGGCGTACATGAGACTTCCAATGGCTGAGGCATATGGAACCTTAGCCATGAAGTTCCTTTCTTCCTCCGTCTTGGGTGTCTGTTCCTTGGATAGTCGAAAGTGACTAACCAAAGGTGTACTAACTGCCTTAGCATCACTCATGCTGAACCTTTTCAGAACACGCCCAATGTACTCCACCTGAGATAACTGCAAAGTACCATTTGGCTTGTCTCTGTTGATTCTCATCCCAAGAATCTGCTTTGCTGCGCCCAAGTCCTTCATGTCGAACTCACTCGACAGTTGCTTCTTCAATTTTCTGATTTCGCCCATGTCGGATCCTGCTACTAACATGTCATCGACATAAAGTAGCAAAATAATGTAGCTGGACTCAAATCTTTTGAAGTAGCAGCAATGGTCAGCATTGCATCTGAAATAGTTGTTTGTCTGCATAAACCTGTCAAACTTTTTATACCACTGCCTTGGAGCCTGTTTCAATCCATACAAGCTCTTCTTCAATTTACACACGAGCTTCTCATTTCCATTTTCTGAGAAACCCTCCGGCTGCTGCATGTATATCTCTTCCTCAAGATCACCATGGAGGAAAGCAGTTTTTACATCTAACTGCTCAAGGTGCAAGTCTTCTGCTGCAACAATACTTAAAACTGACCGAATGGTAGTCAGTTTCACAACCGGTGAAAATATGTCGGTGTAGTCGATTCCTTCTTTCTGCTGGAAGCCTTTGGCTACAAGTCTTGCCTTGTACCTCTTGGAACCGTCATGTTCCTCCTTGACTCGATACACCCATTTGTTGTGTAAGGCTTTCTTTCCCACGGGTAACTCAGCTAGCTCCCATGTCTTGTTAGAGATAAGGGACTTCATCTCTTCTTTCATTGCAAACTCCCACTTGCTAGCATCCTCCACCTGACATGCTTCATCGTAGCATTCAGGTTCTCCAGCATCAGTGAGTAGTAAATAATTCATGTACTTTCTGTTTGGTACAAGAGGCCGTGAAGATCTCCTTAGTATAGGAGATGGAGATGGAGACTGTGGTGGATCAGTCTGTTGTGTACTACTCTGGGGTGTCTGTTCCTCTAACTGAGGACTCTCATTTGCTTGTTGCACTTTAATTTTATCTGGGATATCATCTGGATCAACGTACATAGGATCACCCAGTGTTACACCACTAGACTGTAGTGCATCTCTGTCTTTGTACATCACCCTCTCATTGAATATCACGTCTCGACTTCTGATCACCTTCTTGGTCTGGTCATTCCAGAATTTATACCCAAATTCATCTCCACCATATCCGATGAAGGTGCATTTTAGTGACTTAGGGTCAAGCTTTCCCCTAGCCTGATCACTAATATGCACATATGATACACAACCAAAAACTTTCAAGTGTGAAAGTTTTACCTCTTTTTCGCTCCAAACCTCCTCTGGTATTCTGTGCTCTAGCGGAACTGATGGTCCTCGGTTGATCAAGTAGGCTGCTGTGTTGACTGCCTCTGCCCAGAACTGCTTGGGCAATCCTGCATGTATCCGCATGCTTCTGGCTCTCTCAGTCAATGTTCGGTTCATTCGTTCTGCTACGCCATTCTGTTGCGGTGTCCCTTGCACAGTCCTCTCTAGTCTGATGCCATTTTCATAACAGAACTTCTTGAACCCGGTGTCATCATATTCACCACCATTGTCGGATCTCAACTTCTTGATTTTTAGGCCTGTCTCATTTTCCACCATGACTTTCCACTTCTTGAATACTTCGAACACTTCTGATTTGTATCTCAAGAAATAAACCCACACCTTCCTGGAATGGTCGTCAATGAAAGTCACAAAGTATGACTTCCCGCCAATGGATGAGACAGTAGCTGGGCCCCAAACATCCGTGTGAACTAGCTCAAGCTTTTCTTGCTTAGGCGGTCTGCCACTCTTTATGAAGCTAACTCTCTTCTGCTTCCCAAAGATACAACTTTCACATAAGTCAGTGTCAACTGACTGTAGGTCTGGTAGTTTCCCCTTGGAGTGCATGATCTTGAGCCCCTTGTCACTCATGTGACCAAGTCTCTGGTGCCATAGGTTTGGATCGTCCTTGCTGTCTGCAACTGCAATTGACCCACAAGTGTTTGCTGTCATATAGAGTGTACCACTCTTCTGGCCACGAGCAACTGTCATTGCACCTCTGGAAACTTTCCAAGAATTGCCATTGAAGGTTGTGACATAACCTTCGGTTGCTAACTGACCTACTGAGATCAGATTTTTCCTTAAGTCAGGAATGTGTCTCACATCCCTTAGCTTCCACACAGATCCGTTCAGCTTGATCTGTACATCGCCCTTGCCAACCACGTCACAAGGCTGATCATCACCAAGGTATACCTTGCCAAGGTTGCCTGGAGAATAACTCATTAAGAGTTCTTTGTTGGAGGTAGCATGGAAGGAGGCTCCGGAGTCTAACACCCATGACTCCGACTTGTTCTCCAAAGAGCATATCAGTGCATCGTCTGTCTCTTCTGCTACGATGTTTGCTTCCGTCTTTCCTTCTTTTTCTTTCTTCGGGGATCTACACTGATTTTTGTAGTGCCCGGTCTTGCCACAGTTCCAACATTCGATCACCTTCTGGTTCTGATTTGAATTGTTGAAATTTTTGGGATTTCGAGATTGCGACCTTCCATTTCTGGATTTGAACCTGTTGCGCCCTCCGCTCCTGTTTGAATCTCTGCCTCTGCTTTCTACGTTTAAAGCTGACGTCGAGGTGGAAGCACCATTTGACCGATTTCGAATTTCTTCAGTCATAATTGTGCTAACTACATCATCAAACTTCAGTTTTGTCTTTCCTGCAGATCCGCTGATTGCAGTAACTGTGCCTTTCCAACTCTCAGGCAACTGTCCGAGAATTAAACAGGCACGTATCTCATCAGTGAAAGACATGTCCACCGCCTCTAACTGGTCCGTCACTTCTTTGAACACGCTGATATGTTCTCTGAATTGTGCTCCTTCTGACATCGTCATAGTAAATAACTTCTTTATTAGATGAATTTTATTTGCTGCAGAAGGCTGTTCGTACATACTGGAGAGGGCCGCCATGAGAGACGCAGTTGTCTTCTCATTTTTAATGTTGTAGGCTACTGACTTTGACAGTGATAGCCTTATGGTTCCGAGAGCTTTCCGGTCCAGCAGCTCCCAATCTGAATCTTTCATTTCCATTGGTTTGTCACCCAAAGGTAAATAAAGATCTTTCTGGTACAAGCTGTCTTCTATTTGCATTTTCCAGAATCCAAAATTTGTGCCGTCAAACTGAGAAATTTTGGACTCTTTCTCTGACGCCATTGCTCCCACTCGAACAAAAAAAGAATGATTACAAAAAATTACTTTGCGTAGTAATTTTTAGTAAATGCCTGCTGTGCTTTCGGTTCGCCAACCAAAGGCTCTGATACCAATTGTTGGGAAATTAGACGCTGCTAAATTCCACCAATGATTTTTCCAGGACCTTGAGATTCAGTGGCTCAAGAGAATAAATAAAATGCAATTCAAATGGATATAATGAATGTAGAGAAATTGACACAAGACGAGGATATACGTGGTTCACCAATTTGGCTACGTCCACGGCTCACACCCACTTTCACTAAATAAATATTGTGTTTACAAATTGTGTATCACACAAACACACACTGTGTATCACCCACACTCAAAAAATACTCACTCCGTATTTTTTTGCTCACAAACACAACACTATTTTCTCTCCCTACAATTGCTCTCAAATTGCACACTTGCAATTTTTCTCTTACTCTCTAGGTGATTCTTCTTCACATATCCTTCCTTTGCCATTTGATGGCTTTTTATAGCAAATGGAGGGCACAAATAAAATTCATAAAGATAGGTGAGTGGTGGGGTTTTGTCTCCATTATTCACAAAACATGGATTGCATGTTCCATGGCTTTATCTCCACAAAACATGAGTTGCATGTTTCATGGCTTTATCTCCATCATCCACAAAACATGAGTTGCATGTTTCATGGCTTTATTTTTCATTATCCACAAAAGTCTCCATTCTTTAACATTACAGTGGTAAATTTCCTAATAAATACGGAGGGTAAGGTTAAGAATCGTAAACTCCTTCAGCCAATGTTTGAGTACCATGGCTCTACGGCCATGAAATACACTTCCCACTATTTGCTTAATGAAGTGGAAAATCTGTGTTTATTTCATCTTCTTCGTGGGATTAGAATAGTCCATCATATAGGGATAAAGTTGGTGGAGTTGCAATCCACTCCCAGTATTGCAACCAAAAGCGGGACAAGACCAACAAATTCAAAATAGTCTAATCCCTAGAATCTGAACCCACAACCAAACATTTGACACATATTTAAAGATGTACAAAGCACACCAGAAAAGCTTTTCGGAAAAACAGAGTATTAGTACTTTACATTTTGTCTTTTTATTTATTTTTGTTTGTTTGGCCAAAACAAAGAAAGAATTACATTTCAGAAGAGAACAGTACAAACACGAAATGCATACTCCAAAACACAACCACACACACACACACACATATATTCTTCCGGAGAAGCACATGCCAAAAACCAAGGAATATGCAACACCAATCACATTAGGAATGAAATGTGGTGGAAGGCAAGGTCTAGGGATTATTTCACAACTCAAGCTTGGCGTTACGATCCTAGTCTCCAATATTGGTTAAGTATGGGCTTGTGATGCAGGCCAGAACCTGCGAGGGTGGGATAGTCCCGGGATGCCGCTCAACCGAGGGTAGCGGATGCCGCTCGACGCTACTAATCGCAGATGTCACTCGACGCGACTAAGCCACACGCTTGATTCTAGGAGGACTCACTCACTCTAAGCAAGAACACTTGCAAATATATTTTTTTTAAATCAACTTCTTCCTTTTCTTTCATTTGATCATATATTTATAGGCATTACAAAGATGACTCTTCCAATACTCCTAACAAACTTAACATTTTTCAATATACCCTTTCAAATACCTAAACAACCTTCACAACTCACTAGGCAGTCATATGACCTTCCCAACACATAATTGATACTTAATTAAATACTTTGACTAGAATTAAAAGATACTTGAACATATTAATAAAAATGACACATTTCATCCACATGGATGCCACATAGATTGTCCACAAAGCTGCCACGTCATGTGGGTTATGCTCCTGCATCAGCTTGGCCATGCGTGTATAAGCTCTGAGACACTCTTCCCTCTTGCCAAAAGATTGTCAGCAGTAAGTTCTACCCACAAGTTTGTATCATTTGATATTTAGAACATCGGTTAAGTATGGGCTTGGCAGCGTGTGTATAAGCTCTCAGACACTCTTCCCTTTTGCCAAAAGATTGTCAGCAGTAAATTCTATCCACAGGTTTGTATCATTTGATAGTTAGAACCCCACCCCACTCCACCCCAGTCAAGTAAGGAGGCCATAAGAGTATAGAATCAAATACTTAGGAAGAATCATGATGAATAAATTTACTGAGCAGAAAAAAAAAATGACAGTTTTGTTGGGGAGAGCAATTCTATGGATTGGTAATAGTTTGCACACAGTAAAATCGTTCCATTAGATCAAATGCATTTATTCCATCTTACAAGTATCTTATGTCATAATTAAGAAATAATAGGGCTCGGATGTTTATTATTGTCTTATTTATTACTTGTGTTTACTATTTAGGAAGAATAGTCAATCTTTTTTGAATGTTTTAATTCGTGTCTTATGCTCATGGTACAGAAGGAAAACATCTTTGATTCGAGAGAAATATAAACTACGACATTTTCGGTTGCAAGTCAATCCACTTTTTCTTTTCATGTCGAGCAACATCACTGTTACTCAGTCCATCACTTTTTTTGATGTGACCATTACTGACAAAGGAATTCTGAAGCTGAAGTGTCATTTAACAACTACTGAAGAATTTACAGAATCATTTCCACTGCACAAATGGAAGGTTCAGTTTCATTGTAATCTTACCTTGGTTACACGCTGATTTTTCTGGAACACAACTTTGGCGAGTATGGCACCTGCCACCCTTGGTGAGTAAAATGGTCAAGTTCACAGTAATAAAGGGATTAGAGTAGAAGGAACTTTAGTACTCCCAAAAATATAGTAGTTTAAATGTATGAAATGACACAGCTGCTCAAATGACTACGAAACCTGTGAGGCAGTAAGGTTACAGTGCTTACTTAGCCTTGTACATATGTCTATACAAATGCCCGATTTGCTAGAAAAGAACTCATGAATACTAGGCTGTCGTTTTCGGTGCACCTAATACGCGGTACATCTTTCAAGCCATACTCTTGTTTTGTTAAGGTGTTTTTGGCTTTGATAGATAGAAGAGTACAGTGCCTGGTGGCCATTTTGTGGCCATTTTTGTGAGTCAAATAAATGCTTCCAGGCGTCATAGCCTTGTTGGTTTGGACAAGCAAAGCAAGAGGAATTTGATTATCTGAACTCTGAAGTATTTCTGATTGTGGTTCGACTTGTACCACTTTCTTTTCATCCATTCGTCCCGTACTTTTCTCACCTATTTCTGTCTGGTCTTACATGAGAAAGAACACTTATTATGTTGAGTCCAGCCCATCTGGATGAGTCCAAGCCCACTTGGATGAGTCCAAATCAAGTAGCCAAGCCCAAGCCCAAGCCTAGTTGGGGCTCACATAGAGTGTCCATGTGACGGTGGAACTCGCGAGTTATCTAGGACTCTTGAGAATGATTATCTTTTTGTTTTTCTAGTTAGAATAGGATAACAATTAGGAATCCTGTTAGAAATCTACTACCTCCTTCCCTTGGTCTATAAAAGGGAGGGCAGGGTGCTTAGATTCAGTGTGTTAATGCATTGTGCATATGCGTTGAGTAGTGGGCTGAGAGCGGAGTGCTGTGAGGGTGAGATTGAGAGGCAAGACAGATAGAGAGGGTGAGAAAAGGTGAGTTGAGAGATCGAGTTTCCTCCTTTATAATCCATTCGTTCGAATAGTGAATTGGTAATTTCTCATCGTGGACGTAAATCTTTTTGTCTTGTGTGTGTGATCGGTTATTCGTTTTGAGCACAACATATTATGCATCTACTCAACATATTTTTGACCCTGCTCAGCAGTTACGTAAAAGATCTCATAATTAATACATATGCCAGATATAAAAAAACAGTTTTTCTATCTAAAAAACAGTTTTTCTTATGCATACATGAGACCCTAAGGTCGCCACATTTATGTAGGGAAAGAGGAAACCTAGATTGATTAGGAATAAAACACTGAAAAATGAAGTCCGAATTTCTGGCCAATTAAAATGAGAGCTGATCGTTCCAACTAGCAGGGATTAAAAAATTTGGAAACCCAAACATGTCGTGCATTCAAACCGTGCGTTTGAACGCATGCAAACAGATTGTTTTGAGCGAACAGACTAAAAGAGAAAGAGAACACTTACCTGCCTTTCGAATGGATGAAAGGCAAGTTCGAATGAGCACGGACTTTTCGGAAAATGATTTTGTAAAAGGTTTTCGGAAAGCAAAACAATAATAATAAAAAAGCCTGGAAAACCTTTTTGACAGAAATCCACCCCCACCCCACCACACCCCACCTCACCCCAAAATATAAAATAAATCCAACACGCTAAAATATGTGAGCCTATGGTGCATGAAAGTGTGGTTACCTTTTGAACTAAAACTCTGAAGAGTTAAAGAGTTTGCTCCTTGATCATTGAAAGCTTTGACTCGAGTCTTCATGAGGTTGGAAAAATGGACGCTCAGCGACTTACAAAGCCTACCACGATTACACAAACTCCTGGAATGAAATTGGTAATACAAAATAACATATACAAAAGCACCAGAGGGATCATTTTTCCTAACGCCGTTATTTATCCATCAATGTCGGCAAGGAAGATCAGTTGCAGAACAGAATTACAGCTTACCCACTATGTTGACTGAGCATCAATAATTATTGATTCAGCTCCAGATCAGAATAAGAGCAACTCTAGGCTCTAGCCACAAGAGTAGGCTCCCCTCCCTGTTTGTTAAACTGCTTGTAGGCTTAACTTCAAAAGGTTCCAGGGCATCTCTAACGCGATTTGCAGCAAATGTAACTAAATCGAGTGCTTACCTTTCCGCTATAACCTTCTGCCGGTTTTTGTTTATGAGAATAAAGAAAAACAAAAAATAAGGTATTACCATAAGAGTGATCAATAAATAGGAATACAAAATTACATGAAAAGTAGAAAAACAAAAATTAAATTAGATACAAAACCCAAAAAGTAAAATAAACAAAGATTAGCATTAAAAAATTCATAACACTTGAAGACTACGAAGCATTAAACCCAATAAAAA
>BRYF01000010.1:165000-167500 GCA_030159135.1 Actinidia polygama
CAATCCTCCACCTCCACAATCATTTTACTGTTGCCACCACCATTATTACTACTATGAGCACCACCATCCATTTACCACTGCCGTTGCCACCACCACCACCATCACTACCTTCCACCACTACCACCCTTATACTATTGCAACCATGCTCCACTTCCACCCATATTACCATTCTACCGTTGCAGCCACCGCTGCTATACCACCGCCACCTATTTACCTCTACCACACCACAACCATCCCTCTTCCAGTACTACCATCACCACCATTCGAACACCACCACTACTACCGTTGTTGCCATTGCACCCTCCGCCTCCACCCCACCATCCTTCCACAGTTGCTGTCACGCCCTAAATTTTTATCAGATTGGGCCACATAGACAAACAACTCAAATGCAGAAAAGTCAACTAAATAATATGACAAATATACTAGTTATTACATCAGAGTACAGCTAAATCCCTCCCCATAGGACCATGCTCTCTATGAGTTATCAAGTACAAAATTAAAATAATATCCCATGGACAATGCCCACACCGGGCTAAAAGAATATTACACTTCTCAAAATACATACTACAATGTTTATCAAAATAAACTACATAACCGGCATCCACATGCCTCACGATTCAGGATAACACTCGATACTTGAAATTCATTTTATAGTAAAGGTGAGTTACCTTGAAAATATTTAACAATGGACTCGATGTCTCAAGCCAAAATCATGATACATAAACATATGATGAAAACATGATGCAAAATACTATGCTTTCATTCATATGAAAATATGTTTTTCCAATTCGTGATTTCACACTTTTCAACAAGTTTTTCAAATTTCTAACTTTTCTCAAAAAGTATTCATCACTTCGAACAACATACAATTCCAATTCATGATTTATCAAATTATTCATTTCATATACTCCTCGGCTTTTCTCAAAAAAATATTCATCACTTCGTTTAGAATTTCTCAAATTCTCAAATTATGTATTTTCCCAAAAAGGCAAACATCCAATAACCTAGAATGACACACCTAGGCTAATACCTAACCAACATCATCATGCACTAAGCATTTGAGACAACATCTGGTCAACTTCCCGGTCTTTCACTGTGGGTTTTTACATTCCCTCATTCCGTCGCATTCCTCAGACTTTCACCGAAAGGGTTGACATTCCCTATACCCGACCGCATTCCTCAGACTTTCACCGAAAAGATTGACATTCTCTATACACACACGATCGTTATCTATTTCCCGTGCGATTTTTCGGTCTTATTCCGAGTACAACATGTACTAAATTCAATATGTCATAGCGTGTCATTCTCAAAACCATTTCTAAATTCAATGTACATAAACTTTACATTTATCAAAAATTTATATGTAAACAACATACTATGCCAGTACTAAAATAGTCAATAATAACCATTATTGAAATCTTTCGAATGCATTTTATTATGAACAATGTCCGTAATCATAACCATATATAAACTATTATTGAAACAAACTAAAAGTATTTTTCCATCCAGTGGCGAAATACGAAAAATGACTACCATCCAGTGGCGAAGTACAAAAATTTACTACCGGTAGTGAAAAAAGTACTACTGGTAGGTCGGGCCCTCAAGTCAATTCCAAGAAACAAAGAGAACTACCGGTAGGAAGAATAAGACTACCGGTAGACATCACAAAAAACAAACGATTTTCAGATCTCAGAATTCCAAACTTTTTAAACAAACCAAATCTTCAATTTAGGGTTCAACACCCAAAATAATGTCTCAATAGGCTATATTTAAGCTATCAACTATAACCCCAAGATTAAACCCCAACAAAGAAACCTCATTTACCTTAAATCCAAGTAAGAAAGCTCCAAAAGCTTGAAGAAGATGAAATAAGCCCTAGCTCTCCAATTTGCTCCAATCTCCAACATTCGTGGCTCAAATCGAAACCTCCGTTGAGTAGATAATCTTTCCAAAGGACTATCACTCAAACCTCACTCCAATATACACAAATCTAGCTTTGAATGTTCAAACCCATAGAGAGAGAGATAAGAAGAGAAAAGAAAGAAGAAATGTGTTGAGATTGTTTTTAGGTTAAATGAGAGAGAGACACACTAAATACCCAAATTGGCCTTAAGTCTTGTTTGGCAAACTCAATTAACCCAAACTACTCATGGGCCAAGTATTTGGTCCACTCTCTACCCACCCACTTCCAATCCTTTCAAGCCCAATATAAAATTTACTTAAACCCAGGATAAAATATACATAAGCCCAACTACTCCACATATGGCCCAATTAAAATTAAATGGGCACTTTACACCAAAGTCCATAATGATATACATATACATATATATACATAACATTATGACGTCATATATATGTTCTAATTATCCATATTCAAAAAAAAATTTAAAACCTTACAGTTGTCACCGCCACCCTTTACCTACTCCACCATTCCAACCCCCCATCACCCTCCACCACTACAACCACCATCAATCTCCACTACAATCTCTCTACTACCAAT
>BRYF01000010.1:252500-265000 GCA_030159135.1 Actinidia polygama
CACATCATTGATATTATGAGGGAGCCATTGAAGCAACGGTGGTGGTGGTGGTGGTAATGTGCCACATAATAATTGATACATGTAAATTTTGCGTCACCGCATTCAACATAGCATGGCTCTAAATTGCGGCTAGCAAATGACTGTTCCAATTGGTTGTCATTTTCATTCATGTCAAACTCCAACTCTCATCCAATGGACTTCAAAATAGAATCTGGAAAAAGAGAATTCAACTCAAAATAGGAAAGATACGAAAACTGTGAAACAATTGATATCCGGGTGTAGAGGTTCCGAATTGACTCTTCAGTAATACAATGAAAATGAAAAAGCTAGCTAATAACATATGTGAGATCACTTCTGTTTCCTATTAGGTACTGTATATCTTCTGAGTTAAACCAGGAGTAGAGGTTTAGAATAGATTTCTGTCTAATATATGGGCTTGCAAACCTAGAATCCCAAAAAATAATTCTTGGTAAATACAAAAATATATACATGTGACTTGCAGACTTTGAAATATGGATATACATATACGTATATAGTGTTGTGAGTAGTGTCTTAAATTCAACTTGGAGTGTGATTATAACTTGCTTGCAAAGTTCTCAAATTCAATTATACTATCCAGTTGAATTCGACCCGTTATTTGTTGTGGGCTATTTTTATTCCCAGACCGGTATTGCATATAAAAGAGAGATGGGGTCTATGTAAAAGTTGAGAATATAGTTGACACATTGCTATTTCATGTTTCTATACATAAGACTTTAAACTGAACCATGTAAATTTTGTGTTCTTTGTACAATTACTTTGTTCGATGTATTTATTCTCTGATTTCTTCATAACATAGACATATATGTTACTAAGTATAAGTCTTGTCACTATGCGGCCTTTGCTGAGTAGCTTTGACCAAGACACACATTCAATCAAATGTTTGGTCTTGTGATTTGATCTCTATGACTGCTTCATCCTTAAATTTAAGGGTAGATTTCACTGACACCCCCTGGATTCTGAAATCACATTACACCACCTATTTTTTCTAAAATCACACTGATACCACCGGTAACACCTTAGACTTAATGGAAAGGTCACTTGAATAGCCTTGTTTTATTATCAATTTTTCAAGACAGAAAATAATAAAGGAAAACAAGCCACCACCTCCATTACCTACCTTCCAACCCCCATCAACTTCTATTGACGCCTACCACCACCTCCACCTTCCATCACTATTCACCAACATTTACCTCCCACTGCAAACTTTGGATGGCAACATCAAGTGGAGCGGTAGAGGTTGTGGTAGGTTTCAATGGTGATAGAAGTGGGTTTCAAGTGTCATGGAGGTGATAGTCCTTTTGAGAGAGAAAGCAAGGGTGAAATAAGAGGCAGATACGCATTATGTTAATCTTTGCTGCCTACATCAGCCATCTCTATAGGTTAGTACATGGTCAACTAATGATTGGACTAAACTATTACATAAAATCATAAAGTAAGGGAGTGCAGTGTGATTTCAGAGAGTAAAAGGGGTGCAAATGTGATTTCAATAGAATCCAGGGGGTGTCAGTGATATTTACCCTAAAAGTAATGCTATGCGCCCCTGATGAATGTTCTTTCTTCGTATCGAATGACACAGTTGTAGCATCAATTTCAGACAAGTCCCAAATAAATACCTGGACAGTTATTGATGGAAATAAAAGAAAAGAAGATTACTTGCAAAGGTTTTATTTGTATATTCTGTAAGCACAAGACTTCCACTTACTATCTCAAAGAAATACAGATAAATATCCTCAAACTCCTGTTTCCTGAAAGATGCTAATTCTTATAACTCAAACTCACGCAACAACACTAAAGTCTAGACGGATAAAACTTGTCTACCGCATGATTCGCATCAGGTACGATCTTTCTTTCCCATTGAAATTTGTGATCGAAACACTATTATTCCACTTCATTCCCACTATAAATTCATGATTCAAACACTTTTAGGATGTTTAAGGGCTTCAGTTCAATTGCAGATATTGACTTTCGAACATCTCTGCCCCTCTGAAACTAGTAGTTACCATCAAGTCGAGCCGTGTTCTATACCACCTCTGTTTGTTTATATTGCATGGTTTGTTATTAACCAAATTAGTTGTTGAAGACAAGTATTGAAGCACTACACGGAATGAAAGTAACATGAACACAAAAATATAAAGGGTTTACCCATTAGAATATTTTCCAATTTCCAAAGAATGACCACTATAAAAGGAAAGTTATTTTCACTTAATGGAGGATCAAAATGAGTTTCCCTCAACAGGATCATAATGAGAACTTCATATTTCAAACTAGGGCCAACAATTCCATAGCACTTACTATCCTATACGAACAGCAAGTTCTTGAACGTCCACCAAAATAGCAATTTGACTATAATATGCAAGTATAGGAGGATCCTTTGCTTCTGAACCATACTTGATTTAGAGAAACAAGAAGAAATCATGATGAGCTATGCCTAAATTCTCCGGAACATTCTTTCACTAATCACCAGGAGCTTAACGGGATTGTAACAACTTGAAACCTTCAAAAAGAGACCAAAATAAATATGGCCAATCCATGAACACTAAATTGGTCAGACCATTTCTCGTAGTTTACATGTATCCTGCGAGAAATACAGAATTGCATTAGGGTTTTCCTCCCCAATTACCATAGCAGGTGACTTAAATAAGTAATGACCAACATGAACAGACATAATCTATATCTAATCATACGAACAGCAAGAGCGGACAATTTCAATCGTGAACTTGGATTTCGCAACTTCGGAACATTGGCAGAGCCGCAGAAACATCTTCCACTGTCAACTACTAGAAACAGTTCTACAAGATTGGTGAGACAATCTGATACACAAGAATTTGACGAACTGCGTGCCTTACCAATTATATGACCCAATCTATTGAGCCTCAACAATGTCAATACTCATAATCTTCATTGGACTATAACTTAAAGAGACCACTAGTCGCAAGTCTTTACCTGGGAATGTCGATTACCAATTTACGAATTCCATAAAATTTCTACTTAAGATATGACTTTTCATTTAAGCATAAACACAAGGGATGGAGAAAGATCAATAGTATGGAAACAAAAAGAGAGCAAACAATCAAACAAAATAAACGTTCACATTATACATATAAATATTCCAGAAAGTACAATATGACAAGAGAAAAAGAATAAATAGTAGTCTGAACAAACCTGGTTGTCAATTTAAATATCAACACTTGAAGTCCCTCCTGCATTATCGAAGTACATGGGCCCTCCAATGCTGCCACTAACACCTTCCATGAGCGCAAATCTCATGTCTTCAGATGGTTTCCAATGCCTCTTTCTCTGGTTTATGAACCAGTTGTTAATCTGCTTTTGGCCTAAACCAGTAATTTCTGACAATTTCATTTTCTCCTCTTCCTGTAACAAACGTTTACTCTTCATATTTAGAGACACTGAAGCTTTATCCAAGTCAAAGAATTCTAGCTGAACCATTTATACGAACTTCCAAACTACATTTGCGATTTCCTTCCAAATGAAAAGGGACAAAAACATGAAATAACTTCGACAGTAAACTTGACAATGTCTGCTGATAATAAGAGTACTTTTTTGGACAAAACCTCAGGTTTCTTTGTTCACTTAATTTGTTGACAAGTTCAAAAGAACATACCATCAGATTAGTTACTTCCATAACTGCAACGTAAAATTCAAACCTAGAGAATATATTGGGAGGCTGAAAGAAAAAGGTCCTACAACCATATTCATCATTGGAGTCGCTACCAGACATTCTCTTGCTTCCATTTTCCAGTGACCAAATGCAAAGACATATATTGCACTATTAGTATCAAGTGTTCTATCTATTGCTTGTAGAAGATTAGGAAACTCCAAAGCTAGTTCATTTTGTCTCCGATCCAATTATGTTCAAGCTTTTAATTCAACTTTTAAAGTTAGAAAGACTGCCATTGCATCAAACCCTATAGTGAAGGGCAAGATTAGTTCTTGACTTCACCAGAATATTTGACACGTATGAAATTGATGGGAATAGTGTTCACTGTTCAGTGGTCTCTTTGAAAAAACGGTTTTGAGGATTCTAGATTTAGCTAGGCGTATCTTGCTATTTTCTATCTACACATTGTGCTTTCACCTTTGGGATCTAAACATCTTAAACCCCATTATGTATCATATAATTACGACAACTAGAATAATAATAATAATAAAGTAATATCGTATTTGAAATTACTGTGGGATATGGCCATCTGTAGTGTGTGTTCCACCAGTCCAGCAGCGCAATCCTTGCGTCCTTTGGTAGCTTTCCTTTCTTTCTTTTCTTCAAAAATTCTTTTCGCAGACTGCTAAGATAGCCACTGTACTTGCGCAATAGCATTTCTTTCAGCTCTTGGTCGCCTGGACGAGTACCCAAAGATTCTTGACTCTCAGCTGCTCCCATCTCTCCACAGCTCAAGTCCTCTGATGAAGTACCAGTTTCTTCATCTGAAAATAATAGAAGAACATAAAATGATATGTTCAATTACATGCACTTCACTCTATAATCACAAAGAACTAGATGCTTACTGTATCAAGCATGCATTTGGAACCAATCGAAGAAAAAACATAACCAGGAATGTTGTTTGTTTCAGTTAGCAGATTAAATTGTCCATACCACTTATTTATTTGTCATTTTTTAGGTCAAAACCAATTTGAAATGAACATAAGGACAAAGATGCATTTCCTGAAGAGTATAAGATAGCTAGAAAGTATATTCCTTTTTCTTTTTCTTTTTTCTTTTTGTGCTGTAGAAATAAACGGATGGGTGAGAAATAACATCTACCATCAATGCATTATCTATCAAGTGTAGTAAAATGACATTACCGGCTTTGCATTATTTTCCAAGCCTCGTGTCAGTGACAATTGGTTAGTTAATTTCAGGTTTAAGGTACTAAAGAGTGCTGGATGAAGTACGTTGCATTGTCAACTCTCGAAAAACTGAAGTAGACTTAAGAGTCCAACTGCTTTTGTTCCCTCATTCGTATCCTTCAGTATGCACAGCTAGTCGACACCCACCAAAGTTGGCCCAAGGTCTGTGACAGTCCAAAACTTGGATATCAGATTAAACGTAGATGTAATTAGATTAACCTGAAAAATATACTTCATGATGTGTGGATTCTACTCATGTTGGACCATTTTTCATTATTATCACTCCCTTTTCTAATATTCCTTCCATATTATATAGTTCTTTGCCCTGACAAGAAATAGAAATTTCAAGGTCACGGTTAATATGCCAAATAGTTGTTTAATTCAATATAGAATTTAGGATTATGCCAGTAGCATTATAACTCAAATCAAAGGCCAACACTTCTTATAGCTGGAGTAAGCTATGCACAGCAATTCTCACAAAGAAAGCATGATGCGACAGCTATAGCTTGGTTGGTCAAGGCATATCTATTATAATCCACTATGAAAGCTCCAACAGTCTCCGATATCTACGTCACCCTGCAGTAGCAGCGGCAGTGGCAGAATTCTGCCACAAATTCTGCCACTGCAAGACTGTGTTTTAGATCCTTCAACGTTGAGATCCTTCAAGCAAGACTTTGTTCTACCTCAAATACTATTTTAATTTATTAACTTGCTTAGCTTGTCTTATCAATCCACTCTTTATCAATTGGAAAAATGATTATAAATCGTTCGTGGGAGAGAGACAGAGAATCATTGTCATATGGAGTACATTATTACCAAGAAATAAACCAACAAATTTGGTGAAATTTATTTTATCACATTCGCGTGAACTATCTATGCTAAAACTTAATCCCTTAGTTGTCTAATAGCAATTAGTAAGATCTTCCTTCTCATGATTACTTTGTCTTGTCTAATTACCTAATTTCTTAGGTATCTTTGAGTAACATAGTATTTGTCCATAGCTTTATGTTATTACCATGAACTAGCAATCAAAGCCCATTACAGACATTTCCCCCTCATTTTCACATACGTGTATTGGACAAAGTACTAGGAAACCTACAAAACAACAAACCTGCATAGGAAGTGTCTACAACATTTTGGACATAAAGATTATTGTTAGGATTGGTCCACCCATGTGTGATATGTAGGACCCATATAATAGTTCATTATTTATATGCATGTTGATTTGGGAAATGAAGCCCATAATCCACTAGGAATCCATTATGTGTAGGGTTTAATAATTATAAGAAAAAAGAAAACCTCCTTGGGTGGGGAGTGTTTACCTAAAGGAAAAAGGGTTCGAAATAACAATTGTCTCGTGGAAGGACTTCTAATTGGTTAGAAGGTGAGTAAAAGGAGAACTATACTTTGGAGAAGTCAGAAGAGTTTTTTTGTTGGTTTTAGCCAAGGCCTACGATTGCGCTGTGGTTGGAGAATGGTAGTGATCCCAACAATTATACGAGCTCAGATATCATGAAGATTTTTTCTTTCTTGTACATGTTTTCCATATTAGTCAGGCAAAATTTTATGGGAAAAAACACCTTAGTACTACATGCTTAGGATCAATAATGTTACAGTGCTACTCTTGTGTGAATTAAGTGAGCTATGACGTAACATAGAACCAAATATCCAACCACGAACATATTTCAATGTTAATGTCCGTGTGAATGCTCAAATAGTTTTTCAAAGAATGAAATATGGTAAGATTTGTTGCAGTTTGTCTTGGTGCATTCAATACAATGCAAACAACAGAATATGGCTTGGTTTGAATGGAGATGGAGATTGCTCCCACCTTCATTTAATGTTTGCATTGGCTTGGTCTTTCTTTTTCTATAGAGAAACCAACAAAAGTGTCTCATGTCTCAGCAATCTATCAAAATTTGTCTTGTCTGTGTGTGAACTAGCATTTGTATATGTGTATGTATTTATACCATATGTATGCAATAAATTCGTATCTTCTCCAATATCCATTTCTTTCTTCTATAGGTTCTCTTTTTGAATCATGGCTACCTTTTTGACTTCCTCTTAGAGCAATTCAGATTCACTCCAAGAATTGTCAAAGAATGAAAGATCATGGCTGTGAATTTTGAAGACAAGGAGATCCATGTCATTATCCAATGTGTCTCCCCTCATTGTGTTTTGTTGATCTATCTTGTATTTGTACTGAGTCATAGAATATTTAGATAATCTTAGCAGAGATTGGTATCAATCCATGGTATTTTTATCCAAATCAAGAAGAGGCCGATTTTGATCAAAGCAACTAGGAGGTGGAGAATAGTGGATTAATTGTCGGCTAGTGCCCGTGTTTTTTCCCCTTCGGGGTTTCCACGTAATATTTTTTTTGTCTTGTGGTTTTGTTGACATCATTTCTTTTAGCACATGCTATAAAAATTACTGCAAATGTCGTAGAGTGATTAAGGAATTGTAAATTGGGCCTATTCACCCCCCTCTAGGCCATCCATTACACAATTTCACTTTTGCATCCATTTGTTTCTAAAACCTTGTAAGGTCAGAAATTTATATGATGCTACATTCATCTCAGTCAGAAACACCCACAAAAGCACAAATACAATGCCCACATGGTTTGATAACATTATTGCAAATGACAATGATTAACAAAGTGCTATATACTACATCTATCTATGTTATAGTGGAGTAGAAAGCTTGCTTATGTAACCGGAATCATCCTTATTAGCTTCACCAGCACCGTTTGCCACTCTATCGTATCACTTTTTTTTTTGTATTTGTTTTACTTGCTCAAATCTATTTAAAAATATTAGTAAGCGCAGCCTTGAACCAGGTCCAGCAAGGGACAGTTAAAAAAAAGAAAGATTCATAATATTTGACTAAGCTGGAGAGAAAATGATGGACTATTTAGATGTTTGCATGCTACATTTAAGTTCATCCGGAAAAAAAGCAGCACGAGGCTTTATAGACTGCTGCTTGTAACAAAAGTCTCTAATATTTTCAAAATCTGATGGAAAGCTGGTGATAGATATACAGGTAACTTCTACAATTAAAAGCTTGAAAGCCAACGTCCAAATTAAGTGCATCTATACAGAAAATCATGCAAGTGGCAAGTGTAAGTTTTTATTTGCAAATTAGGAATAAACTGTGGGTTATATATGTCCATTTCTAGCACATAACTATTGTAAATATATATTAAATGACGTGAAGATGCAAACTGCAAATCAGAATGTAGATGTAGGAATCTCTCTCTCTCTCTCACTCACACCCACCCACACCCCTTTAGATGGTTGGAATCTTTACCTAAATTGCTACCTGCACACTAAAAAGCTAAGATGATTCACATAAGGTTTCATAAAAGCCATACCATAGGAAGCCTCAAACACCCAAGCAACGAAAAAAACCCTAGCACAGCCGACAGGTTGGAAAAATCCAAGTGCAAACCACTACAGGATATTTGGGACCTGTTTTTATCTAACATGTAACAACAAAAGAGCCTTCAGTTGCATGGGCAAATAACCATTCTTATGGGAAGTTCGCCCACCTTTCTCGAGTTTGTAACAAGCAAAATTACTGCTCTATGCATTTCCAATTTTATTGCCTTCTCCATACAGGAGAGAAAAATAATGAATGTTACACTGAAGTTTAAGTTGAATTTCTCAAATCAAATAAGCAATGCAATGAGGTGACTGTAGAACAAATGTTATAATATCAACCAAGTTTTACAATATCGAGGATGAGTATCGTAGAGTCAAATTATCAACCAAAGATCTAGAGTCTAATTCAGAAAGAACAATGTAGACTCAAACCTATCACCCAGCAATATTCCAATCAAGAAGAGCTTGACATTCAACATTTAGTCGTAGATATGGCTGTGGAGGTTTAGTGAAACATTCTCAAATGACTTTCAAGTATGAAGAATGCTCACTTCAAAAGAAAAAGGAAAGAAAAAAGTCCAAACCGTTCTATCATCATGTCTAAAACCAAATTCTTCTTACAAACTATTTTTCACAAGATGATGTTGCGTGCAATAATAAAGCCTTGGAATTTGAAATGGGACTTGTTAGAATTGAATGATAGCAAAACTCAATTGTCACATCAGTTCATGAGCTAAGTTTGGAAGAAATGTTTGTTGGAACAATATTACTTTAAAGTACAACCACAAAGTCTGAAAGGCAGGATGAATATTAAGGGTTCGAGTCTTTCTTACATTAGTACATGGTCTTCTATACGAACACAAGCCAGGATAAGTATGAAAGAGTTCCTCATTCCCCAATGGTGAACTTCCATCAGCAGACACTAAAAGGCACAAATTATTTTAAGGAGCCTTGTATCCCCTCTGATGTTTTTATGTTTGGCTGGAGTATATATGGGGAGAATATACATGATTAGATGGATTTGTATGCTTAGCCTTGCAGATTGTGCAAAGATTTTTGGCTATAACCTAGCCTTGCGGGTTGTGCAAGGACTAAGTTTTGGTAGAATAGATTTATCGCATTATGCGATCAGGGTAGGCTTAGGTCGTGTTTTGTAGAATTTGGGGGTATGTCCCTTGTAAACATATATACGATTTTCTTTACTTCAAGAAAATGCTTACCTACCAACAAAAAACTCTCTTAAGGAGGATGTGTGTCGTCTTGGACACCAAAACTCCTTGGACACCCCTAAAAGAATGTCCAACATTTCTTCAATGTGTCTTAATAAAATGTTCAATTCACAATATCAAATACTTTACACTACTTTGCGGGCACTCTGAGACATTCTTAAACTATTCAAACACGTCTTCAAGGCAATGAATCTCTTCATAATAACAATATTTTGGATTCTAACACAACTTGTACACTCTTGAGTATGTTTGAAAATATTTATCTAGATGAATATATCATGTCTATAACAATGTCTTGTATGAGTGGTAGTTTTGCATTAAAATCCAATTGTTAAGTTCTCCATTATATGACCTTTTAAATTTAATAACTATTATATTGCATATTTTTCATTATCCTCAAATAACTTATATATAATTTATAGTAAATTCATAACAAAAATATAACAAGTGTTCAACTTGTCCCAAACTCATGCAACTACTTCAAGTAGCGGACTCAATGCAATAACTAATCACAAATGAAATAATGTTCAATCTAGGGATGACAATTCCGTCCAAACCTGATGAAGTCCTGGCCAAACAGCTGTTTGGGCATGGATTTACCTAATTTTTCATCCAATGGAGTCATGTACGGTAGGAAGGGTGAAATATTCAGTCAGATATGGGTCGTGTATGGTTTGACTACCTCCATATCCGAATACCCGATCCCGATATATATATACACTACATACGAGTTAGGATGATAAAGAATGTGATGGATAAACTTGGTTGAATTTGTATTTTTTCTTCAGTAATATGTGGTGCATGAACTAAATTGGGAATAGTTTGTAACATGAAATGAATTTAAAGATTTTTATTATGGTGAAATTTGTATTTTGAAGAATTAAATTTGATTATATTTTAAAAAAATTCGGCTATTAATTAGACCAATTGAGGTAACTATGAGACGTGCCACAGTTACACACTTTTTTGTACAACAATGCAAAACGACGTCATTCCATTTAAGGGCAAAACACGGAAGGTTTAGTAGAACGACGTCGTTTTGCAATTATTAGCGCAAAACGACGTCGTTTTGCGTTTGTTGTACAAATGTTTTACACATTAGCGTGTACACAGCATTTTCGAGGTAACTATATCAAACACCCATCACATATGGGATACTTCAACTCATACCTGGTCCATTACCATCGGTAGTTCAAACGCGCTCCAGTTTTTGAACAAAATTACTATACTTAATGATGCTTTCAGCCTAACAAATTTCAAGTTCCAAGAATATACATCTGACAAATCGAAAGAATACCCAGCCAAAGTAAAGGGGGATACAATGTCTAGAGCATTTTCAAATCTGACTAGAGGTTACACTGCTTTGCTTAGTCCCAAGGCGTCAGAGCATGTCAGTACTATCATGCATCAAACTGATATACATACATACATACATACATATATTCAAATAGTTTATGAGAACAAAAGCAAATGAGTTTATACAATTTAATCTATATCAAAAACACATGTCTACATGCCCTAAAGGTCAACAAAGTGAACATTAAAGCGAGGGTAAGACATGAATTGAATAAAAAAAATATTTGGAAAAGACAACACGGAGATATTGAAGGACACATCTGTTCATTTAGGGTACCATTCCAGGCAGAAACGGACAGTCGGAACAGTGCGTACAGCTCACCATGCGCAATCTAGGGATTCCACTGTTTCAACCGTCTGACGCTCGACCGACGATGTAATCATTCTAGTTTTCTAAAGTGCACGCCATAAATTCACACCGAATCGAAGAACAGGTAACATATACACACCACGATAATATGCGTAGGTTAAGCATAAAATGATAGGATGCGCAGTGCGGGAGCAAAACTCTCACCAGAATGATAGTTTCGTGCCATCGTCAGCGTCTCCTTGCAAAGGTTACTGAGTTGTGACTCGATGTCGCTCAAGAACGTCGTCGCTTCGTCGAACGGCTTCGATAGTTCCTCTTTGTATTTATGCAAAACCTCACAATACGATTCCTTCAAAAAATAAAAAATAGCCACACTTCAACATATATATATATATATATATATATATATATATATATAAGAGAGAGAGAGAGAGAGAGAGTGGAAGGGGGCGGGGTTACCATAAATTCATCGAGTTCGGGATCGACTCCGATCTCACAGCGGCTACTGATTGGATGGTTTTCTTTGCTGATTTCTTCGAGAAGTGAAGCCATCTCTGGTGGCGCTCCGACCTGTAGCGATACATAAAAAGCTAGTGAAGACGAAAAGCCAGAGAAAATTTTGTTCATGTCATTCCTAGCATGAGTACAGATAGGTTTCAAGTTTATGATGATTAACACAACAATATACACGTAAATGTGCATAAATATATATATATATATGCTCGTACACATACGATTACCTTTCGGCACTCGATATATGCAGAAACTAGGTTTGGATAGAGAGGATGGTTGGCGATCTGAGCCTTGATGAGATCGGACATCTCCGATCCGGTCAACTCCATTCCCGCCGTCTCGTACCGGACCATGTCGCCGATTGGGCCGTGAATCCCACTTGTAGTCGTCGGAAAATTTCCGACTCCAGAAATATCATCTAAGCACGAAATCATAGAGTGAAGTCTGTACAGTTCGTCCATTGACTACTCAAACTTTATAGACGAACTATATTTACAATTTTTTGATGAGAATATCTTGATCAGAATTAGATAATTTTCTCGGAAAATCAACCGCAACTATTACGTATGATTAATTTTAGGCTTTGAGGAGCGATAATCTGTTTGCCTCCCATTGATGCAGGAACTTGACCTTCTGCAATCCCTAAGAACAGAAACTTAAACGGATTGAATTTAATAATTTAGAGAGAAAAGTTCAATAATCCTGGCCGTCATGGAGATGAAAATTTCGAGAGAGAGAATACCTGAGAGAACTGGTACACCTAAGAGTTGAAGTTGACAAAGACCAGACCTCAGTTGAGGA
>BRYF01000010.1:272500-280000 GCA_030159135.1 Actinidia polygama
ATATATGTATTTTCTGATTTCTTTGCCCCTTGATTTCGTCTAAGTCAGTTTTAGATCACCCACTATCGTTCATTTTGTGCCTTAGATCTTCATTCTTCACAAACCTATCTTTGAAAATGCTAGAATCGCTTGTTTGAGTCTGTCATGGTCACCCGTCCGCCATTGGCGAGTGACTGTTAAGCTTTTCAGACACCGAGGGCTCTACATTTTCCCTTGATCTATTTTCACTGTCAAAATGGGTTTGACTTTTGCTTGTGTTGTAGGATCTTGTAGTGATAATTGGTTGGTGCGTTAGGCTTAGGATTTTGCCCCCAAGTCGGTACTGTGTTGAGAAAACTTGAAAGCGTAAGGACGACTTAAGTGAGGTGCCACAAACAAACTGAAGCTCTAGTATCGTATAGTTAGGCCACGTGGGGTATAGCTCTGAACTCGCTTGCAATTCGGCTAGTTTTGGCCCTGTATGTTTACTGCTAACCCAAATTAGGTGAGAGCTTAATTTGACAAGATTTTATTTTATTTCTGAATATGGAACTTAACGAGCCCAACAACTAGTGCACAATGACGCTTCCATAGCTAGCTTTAGGAGCAATCACAAGATCTTGAACGACATCCTTGTAAAGCTTGTAGCTGACCATTGCGAGCTCTTCTGAGCACCCTTCGATCTCATTGTATAGCTCCCAATACCTCTTGTTGTAATTGTGGAGCATCTCGTTCTTTTCCTTGTGAAGCGTAAGGAGGGAACTCATGCCTTTTGGTGCTATTGATGACAAACTGAGCCACGAATGATTCGAACAACTAGAGAAAACTCCCAATTGACCTCGGGGGAGCTTCTCAAACCACTTCAGCCCGAGATTACTTAAGCTCAAGGGAAACACCTTGCACATCAGTGTGTCAATGTTATTTCAGAGAGCCATCATTTGTCGAAAATGGCTAATGTGTGACATCAGATTGAATTTTTCGTCGTACATTGTGAATTTCGGGGGGTTAAACTTCTCTACAGGTTCCATTGCCTCAATCTCGAGCGTAAATAGGGTTTGGTACCTCGATAGGAGTTGTTCCTTTGTGTAGACCACGGGGTCCTTTCCTCTGGCCTCACTGAGAGGATTATTCTCGTAGTGGCTGTTGCATTGGAAACCAGCTTTGCCTGCAAGTCACCTTCTCCTCGGCTTTATTTGGCGTTCAGAGCATGGCAAAGGTCCATACCAAAATCAGTTTGGCTTTGTGGAACCTTTTGCCTACCTGAAGCCAAGGTCTAGCTGCCGCCTTGACTTTCTGCCTTATCATAGTATGACAGAGCGTTCTTGCCCTTCAAGCCACCCTGAGGTGAAGCATCTTGCCAGAGCGCACTCACCTCGGATGACACTTCACCTGCCTTGTGGGCAGGCATTTTCAGGTTGTTGCCCATCAAGACCTGCCTTATTTCTTTCATTTCGCCCTACATACACCATATGGTCGCATCCCTTCTATCTTCACCGCCGGCGGAGAGAGACTAATATGGCCTTTGCTCGGAGGGACCCATGGCCACCCTATGAGCATCGGCTATTAACTTTGTTCCTCTTTCGCTCGGCGATCTTGGCACTAGAGGGTACTGTCATTGGGCTTCCCGATGGCCTCTACTATTGTTTGTTGCTCATACATGTCATCAGAATTAACTTTGTTGTGTCTAAAGTTGATTTTTCAAAAATGGCACCAATGTGGGGTTTTGGGGAAGAGAGAAAATCGAACGCAGACGATAGCGGTGAATGAAAAGCGGTTCACGATGGTTGGACGCTATACAACGGGCCCACAAGATAGTAACAATGAGAATGACAGCTCGGAGCTATTATGGGAATGACTCTCCGATGGTTAAGTTAGTGACCGGAAAAGAAGAGAGCAAATGCAAGGCTCTTGGTTTTGGTTTGAGAGATAAAGTCCGGAGAGAGAGAGAGAGAGAGAGAGAGGGTATTCTTACGTGTGAGAGAGAGTTTGTCCTCTTTTATAGTGCAGCTCGGTGTGTGTGAGAACGCGTCAACTGCCAGACATGGCAGTTGACCCAATCATATCCTAGGGCGTGGTTGGTAGCTAACTCATCGAATCATTGGAGTTTGGACCCAAGCATGCAGGTGGCAGCGTGAACTTGCCGTGTACGTTACCCTCTGACCCTGAAGCCTAGCCTTGGGAATCTCTGCCGGGATAATTTTATCGACCAAACTCTCACGTAAAGAGGCCAACTGAATTTGCTATGAAGCGACAATCTATCGGCGGTGCTCGACTTGGAGTGAAGAGTTGTACTACATTTGTTATCTTGATGACTCTTTGATTGAGCATAAGCGAGGGACAGACTTGGAAATCAATGGTCAGACCAGTGCGTGACCGAACACGCATGACCTTTCCTTTTCCAGGTAAGATATTATGATACGAGAAAATGAGGGTGCCTCCCGTTGTAGTAGCCTGATCCTGAAAGTCTGACATTATGATTTCCACTAACTGAAAAGAACAACTTCCTCATTCCATTCAAATTCAAGTTCCAAACTTTGAATCTCTACTTTCTCTGGAATCAGAACACACAATCGGATAGGTGTTGAATTGCCTTTCTTACAAACAATGACCCCCTGCACACAACAACAATGTACTCTATATCAATTCCTCCATTTCTAACCAAATGAATGCAATCACACAAATCACAAGATATTTGGGTCACGCACATTCCAAATAAACTTTACCTATTCCTAGTCTTCCATCGTGGGTATGTCTACAAGGATCGTAGGGATTCCTTTGATCAATGATATATTTATTTATAGATCAAAAAATATATATATACTAATTCAAAGGAAAAAAATTCACCACGGGTTTAGCTAAAGTTTAATTTGAATAATTAGAACCTGAAGTTTCTAATAAATTTTAATGCGGTCCCTCTATCCAAATCTATTAAAAAAGTTGACAATTTTGTTTTAAAAAAAAAAATGTTAAATTTCTATTAGCAGTTTTGACATATTTAGATGTAGGGACCTGAGTGAAAACTATAGGGTTGTAATTGTTCAAATTAGAATTTCAAGAACCAAAGTGAAACTTTTTTCCAAACGAAATGGACAAGTGGCAGAATTTAGCCGAGTGGAAGTTTAATTTTGAGCACGACTTTGATTGGAACATTGCATGAAATAGTACAGATATGGGGTTGAAGCTAAAAGGAGCAAGGATTTGGGACAATTCGTGGAAGGGACCAGACATTGACCAGGTTTTATGGATCAGAAACCCTTCATTTTGTTAGGATTCAAACTTGGAGGTTACCAAATATTTGCAAGCTAGGGAGGAAGTTCATGAATGGGGGGTGTCATGTAAATTCTAATGTGGCAATGTCATTCACCACAGAAGAATAAGGTTTAGGGTGTTTCCCATTCCTCCATCCAAACACTTCTCTTACCAAGTCTTTCTTTTTAACCTCTTCGACAACTTCATCTTTGGATGATGAAACTCGTTTTTATAATTTAACAATAACAATGGCAACTTATTCCTGTAATTACATTCCCACCTAGACATGGGTGTGCGACATGTGTTGACACTTCCCATTAGACACTTGCTAAGTAATTGTATTCTCTAACACTCTCATTTTATGTATATTTTGTTACATAAAATGACTGAAGTGCCTTCTTTTGACACTGTCTTTATAGAAAACCTTCCCACAAAATAGGTTTTAAGATATTAAAAATATAAACCACTTTGTGCTGAATCTTTCTACCTTCTAGCTAGGGTTCGACGGCTCTAACCCTTAAACACTCGCCCACATCCGACACCCAATACCCAAGTCCATGCAAAATAGCATACGTCCATGAATGAATCCATATGTATCAAGATCAACAAAAGAGTGATCTTACATCCTACTTGAAGTTCTCTCTTCTCTCTTCTATCAAGTTCAACCTATTCTCATGTCCATTGCGTTTACAACAAATAGAACCGATGATATTTACCAAAAACACATTTTTTTTTTCCTAAGAAAACTTGCAAATTGACACCGCCAAACAAGGACACACCAAAGGGTCTTTATCGTATAGATGGGTCAATGATGCATTGGCCTAATAGTAATTGAGGTCTACGCAAGTTTTTTAATCTCACCGCGAACACGATATAGATCAATTGCTGCCTTTGTTTTAATACAATGCTGTGTTTACCAAATTTTCTGGCCAACATGCTGATTCTGAGATGAACATTTTTTGTGCAGGTTCATATTCTTAACCTCTAAAAGAACTCGTACAGACAAGTGGGACAAGGAAGATAGTAATGTTCTGTCGATCAACTGGGATTATACATTCGCCAGAAAATATCGCGGATGGAACAAATCATGCATCCTGAAAGATCAATCACTGCCTAAAGAAAGCATCACACACACACACACACAAGAGAGAGAGAGAGAGAGTTGTATCCAATCACTGCATACAACAACAAACTGGGCACGGAAGCCATCAAATGCTGAGTTGAATCATAAACTTCGATAAACATCCTACATTGCCTACAACTTCACAAAGTTAGATTAACAAACTGTTCACAGCTTCTACTTACTAATACCTAGCTGCCCTGAGGAAGTTGTCATAAGGGCTGGCAGGAGGCAGCCTGAGAGCCAACCAAGGGTCCATTGGCCGCATGGCTCCATGGACAGGTCCATCTCCAGTGTTGATCTACGCCAAAAACATCTCCCATAAGAATACGAACATAGAATAAGGTTTAAACACATGTAGAAGTCATAACAGGATTTTAATTCGGCAAGTGACAAGAAAATAATTACAACCACCGAATCAAAATGCTTCAAGACGTAGGTTAGGGTGCATTTGAAACTTGTGGAAGGGAAAGAGAGAGAAAGAAAGTGTGAGAAATTCTTTGGGGTGATCACGGTTTAGATTGGTTCGGTTTTTGAAAAAACCACAAACTAAACCGTTCTTAACGGTTTAAGAAAATTTCAAACCAAACTAAACCATTGAATCATTGAAACCAAACCGTAGAATGTGGTTTCGTTCAATTCAGTTTCACAGTTTAAAAGCATAAATACCAAAGTGCATAAATAATATTTATTCTTCACTTTTTAATTTTTTTTGTTAGTAAAAAATATAAATATTAGATAAAATATAAATATTAGATAAACAATATGGGAATATTAATTAACAATTTAAACATAAATAATATTTATATATAATCAATAATATATATAGCTCGGTTTGGTTTAAAACCGTAACCGTGGTATAAAAAACGTAAACCAAACCGTTAGTTTACGGTTTAGAAATTTGTAGCCGTAACTGAACCATTCTAATAAAATACCGAACCAAACCGCACTGATTGGTTTGGTTTGGGCAGTTTCACGGTTTGGTCAGTTTATTTGCCCACTCCTAGAAATTCTATGCAAAGAAAAGAAAAGTGAGAAGATAAATAATTTCTTGTGTTTGGTTTTACAGAAGTGGACAGAAAATAAAGCAACTGAAGTGAAAGGGAAAGGATGAGAAAGGAAAATAACTTTCCAATTTCCAATTCATTTACTCTTACTTTTTCCCTCTTACTTTCACATTAGGAACCAAAGGCAAGAAGGTAACTCATCATTGTTCTTCCCCATTCTTTCCTTGAGTTCCCAACACACCCTTAACAAACTCGTTTTCCTAGTAATTTTGTTGCCCTTGAGCATGTTATACAGGATCAAGGGATACATAAAGCACTTGGGAGTTTCGCTCCAGAAAATGCAAGTAAGCTTACCTTGATTTCTGAGCAACCATTTGCAGAAAATGCGGGAAACAGTTTTCCAGATGTTTTAGCATAATGATTTTCATGGTTCAACCAACTCGAGAGCTTCTGTCTTGTGCATGTGCCAAGAGATTCACACTGACTAGCCATGGCGCTATATGGAAGGGGTGAAGTTGAAACAGATGTTCCAGCCACTTGCCCAGCTACCTCGAGCGCCTGAAATTACCGACTAATTTTTCAATAAAGGAATAAAGCTTGATGAGACCTACAAAAGTGTCGTGACGAACCAAGATGCACAGAAGTAGGCTTGAAAAAATATGTGTATATATTGCTAAAGGAGTACCCGGTGAACAAAAGTTGAGAGAGGTAATAGGTAGGCAGCCTTGCTCTCACTATTTATTTTTTGCAAAAATGCCGATTCCTGTGCCCACCATGGGGCGACATCAATTCTCATGTTGAAAATTAACCAAAATGCCAATGAGCGGAGACCAGTACTTGAATAAGAGTGATTTCAAGAATTTGAGACCAGTAGCGATAAGTGATTTCATGTGTGTCCAACCAATTGGCATGCATGTGCCCACAAGTGTCCCAAGCATGTCCTGCCCTAAGAAGTCAATAAAAGTAATAGGACACGTTTGGACGTGTGCCAGCGTGTCAGGAAGTGTTTGATGCGTCATTGTGAGACGTGTCTAACCAGGACACGAAACTCTCTTTGTGGGAAAAACAAGTTTGTCCTTCACTATTGTGTTCCCTTGTTCGTAACTCCAAAAATATGTACGAGGCAAAAAGGGGTAAAAGTAATACAAGCTCTCTCGTCACCAATAGCCTTGATATTCACAATCAAATTCACATCAGGCCAGAAAAGGCCAGAGCTTGTGATCTTCAAACTATACAATAGCATTGAAGTGGAACCACCATGTCAATACACGAGTATAAAGGTTTTATCCAATATATGTGTTTAGCAACAGAAGCTACACCATTTTCTTCATTTACCATTTTAACTCTCTTCTCTGTATAAGCTTAGAATATTTTGAGAATGCATGGCATTGTTGACTAACCGGGAATCATCTATTTTTAATGTATTTTGAAAACATGCATGCACGTGTTCACAGAGTATGATTACCGATTCCAGAAGCTGGCCAATGCTAATAACATGAGACATGGAAGGGGATGCTGGAATCTTGGAAATGAATCGAGAGAGATCAGCAACAGAGGATTCACTCGTCACATCATCCTCAGCCATCGAATTTGTCATAAAATCCTGAAGCATAAGCATCAATAAAATAAAATAGCTTCTATTTTGCATCACTGTGAACAAAAAATATGCAAATACATGGGATCCTGATCTTTTGCAGGTCTAGCTAGGCTCGAAATTCATGACATGATATTGTAACTGGGGACTAATTAACTCGGTAATTTAACCCTAGAAGAAAGGAATTTCACTGCATAATTAAGATTCCAAAATTTGACAGCATAAAGTACATTCATCCTAGTCATCAAAATACTGACACATCAAAATAGTGGACAAGAAACTTAAAAGAGCATACCCCATCACAAGAAAGAGTTTCCTTGGAATTTGCAATTGCCTGAATGTCATCCAAATCGAGTGCAGAATGTGGACCAAACATGAATGCATCGTCAGGCGTGAACGGTTCTGAAAGTTGCTTCACTAAGTCCTCGGCCTCCAGCTTAACAAGCAGAAAAAGGAAACGAGGATAATGAACATACACAAACTACATATTGATTAAAAATGCAGAGAGAGAGAGAGAGAGAGGGTTTATGATACAAACGTGGAAGAACTGA
>BRYF01000010.1:285000-290000 GCA_030159135.1 Actinidia polygama
ATATAGAAGATTCAACACTCACTCACATCCTCAATAAAGGGATGGTGACTGTGCAAGAGTTCTCTGGTCATGTTTATCTATTGATTAAAGAGAATCAACTAGTGTGAGAGGACAAGAGGCTTTCAAATCACAAGTAACAAAGTAATGACCATTATAGATCATTTTATTTTACTCTACAGAAACGAGGAAAGGTTCCAACTGAAGTTGGCTCACACAAATTTTCTAAGCATAAAATTATCATATCGATTTTGTGAAAACAAGACCGATAAATGCAAAGGGCATAGGCCAGTACATATCATTCACAGAGTTGCTAACAGAAACAGGAAAACATTTGTAAATGGGTAACGCATAGTAGACTTTCAATGTTTAGGCCTAGATTAAAGTACTAAAACCAGATTTGCTACCTCAAACAAATGTCATCTACAAAATAGGTAATCCCCAGATGTGTAAACTCTGGATGACATTGTCAATGCAAGACATTATCAATAGTGTGTTGAGACAGTGGACCACTTGTGTTCAAGACATTAACAAATTATCATATCGATTTTGTGAAAACAAGACCGATAAATGCAAAGGGCATAGGCCAGTACATATCATTCACAGAGTTGCTAACAGAAACAGGAAAACATTTGTAAATGGGTAACGCATAGTAGACTTTCAATGTTTAGGCCTAGATTAAAGTACTAAAACCAGATTTGCTACCTCAAACAAATGTCATCTACAAAATAGGTAATCCCCAGATGTGTAAACTCTGGATGACATTGTCAATGCAAGACATTATCAATAGTGTGTTGAGACAGTGGACCACTTGTGTTAATATCGCCATATTTCTATAATTTTCACAGTTTTAATTTTAGTTTTTACCTTTTAATCAAAAGTTCAGTTTAACAAGCCCCGTTAAAAGGTCAGGCCAACCAATTCGTACTAAGTACTTGCACTACATAAGCTAAACTGTATCATGAAATTTCTAACAGCTCCAGAAGTGTCGACTTTACAAAGCAAAAATAATGCACACGTGACAGGAAAATCTATTAACATAAGGCTAACACGGTAAGAAAATATCTTAGCTTAACAATAATTAAAGGTAGGCACCTGCCAAGATTAACGAACTGACAAGTAAATCGAAACTGTAGTATGAATAGCAAAATCAATTACCAGAAAAGATAACACAGAAAACAGAAGTGCATTTCTCTATCTCCACAGTTAGATAGCATTTAAACCATAAAAACTTGTGTTAGGATTTCAAAGGAAAATTTGATGCTTCCAGTTTTATTTTACGAGAAAGCAGTGAATCAAGTTATTTACGGTACATGGATGAGCATCTAATAGGAGACTTCATAGATTTCAGGATATTATCTAGTTTCTAATTTTTTGTTTAGCCATAATATATTTAAACTTGCAAAACCAAATCCTACAAAAAAAATTAATTAATCACATGGGATGTCCAAAAACTCCCCAATGATTCTCGGCATTAATTAGCTTCAAGTAACGCACAAAGAAAGTAACTAACCTCATCAAAATCAGCTAGAATGTGTGAAAACTCTGCCATGAACCATACCTGCAAGGGTAGAAAGCTGCCCACTAAAAAGAATAACATTTGGAAAGTATACATTTTCTTCTAAAAGAGAAGATAGACAAAAATAGAAAATAAAGTAACTATGCAGTTACCATGGCTGACAGGCACTGCAAGCTTGATGCCCTTAAGCAGCGCTTTTCATGTTCTTCCCCGGTCTCCCGAGCAAGTATGCATACTTTGTGAACCAAATTTTCAATATTATACGTGTAAGTTCCATCTACCTGTTCATGCATCAGGTCCAAAACAGGAAGTATACAAAAACATTCCAAATCAGTACTGCCAAAAATATTATGCATGATCAAGGAAGTATAGCATGAGATGTTTCCAAGCAATATCTAGGTATTGTAATGGGAAACAATTGAACTTGCATTAGGAAAGTCAAGCCCGTTAAAAATAACCACCCATGGTGAACAATGGCATTCATCACCGGATTTGGTGATAATTACAAGCCTCTAACAACTTGCAAACATTCCAAACTTTTGCTTTCCACTAGTCCAAGTATTAAGCATTAATCTGACAAACCCAATGACACGATTTATATTATTCCCAAATAACATAATGCCCTAGTGAACATTCAATGTAATTAAATTACTGTTACTTGGGAACCAATGACATTCATTATGCAGGTCTGGCACTTTATACATCATTGTAAATCAAAACATCAGCGGACTATAATAGATGTGTTGATAAATTCTTCTTCTAAACCATAAAGAGAAGAAATCTAAAACATCATTGTAAGTAACCATATAAAGAAGAAATTAGAAACAATCAGAAAAAGTGGATAACACAAATATTTTCAGTTCAGATTCTTGACATTGTACTATAGATGGATATAATCTTGGAATTGCCGTATGCAGAACACAAAGGTAACTTTCAGCAGAGTACGTCAAATGTTCATTCTTTCTGCATTAACACAAAGTATTCAAGTACTTATAAAATAGAAAGAAGGCACTATTTTACCTGACTATAAATAAACCTAATTAAAGTCTGGCATCCAATTATCTTCACAGCATCACGCTTGGGATTATCCAACAGCTCATTAACAACATTCAGCAGACTAACTGCAAAATATGCCCTGTAAACCAGAATAAAACAAAGTTACTATCCAGAAAAAAATCTAATTGTTTCCATTGCAGTTCAGCCACTTTAATCCAGCAAATAGAAACAAAACATTTCGGCACCATGTTTTCAATAGAATACCATAAATCTAGATCTAGCATGAAAATTTAGTGAAAGAGAACAGTGAAGCCTTTAATATTCAAAACACCTAAAAGTTTTATTAGTAAAAAAATTGTATTTGGAGTTAAATACTCAATAAAGGACACTTAGATATCGACCAAAAAAAGACTGGAATTATCCATCAAGTTATAGCCAAAGAAAATATTGGGGAAAAAAACTCTATTCATTGATGTTAATTAAGGAGAAAACTGGAACGTAAAATAAATTACATTTGCTCTTTGCACAAGCTAAGCAGTTTGTTGTATGCTTCTGCCACAATATTGATGAACTTGATGTGCTCGCATCGCAGTTCTTTGGAGCACCTTTCTTCAAGGTACTTTGCAATCTATTGAGGATAAGCAGCACCAGCAACCACCAAGACATCAGTAGCGTACATTAATGCCAACATCAAACACAATATAATATGTTCATTGGTAGGATAGCAAGGCAGCATATTCACTACCTTTGGTATTCTGAAAGGGTTTTTGGCAGCATATTCACATAACTTCACGATTTTCCTTTCATTTGGATGGCCATTCTGCATAACAGAGTTTAAAATTAAACTTCATCATCTTAGCCAATGACAAAAATGGAAACTTCCATTATTTTTCCTAAATGATGAAGTTAAGCATGTAATTCACTGGAAAGAGTACCAACTGCTTCACGTAGTAACTGAAGTTGCATTCATTTGCCATTAGCCTATGATCTTTCTAATCCTGACCAAGCTTCTACTTTCCAATTTCCCATACATAAGTGATGAAGAAGGCTTGACAGATGCTATTAGTACAAGGTGCTACCGGAACAAGGTGTTATATATAATGGGTTGTTTTCTGGACACTTCTCAAGAAGAATGAGCACCCCTTTTTTTCATAAGAAAAATTTTCAGTAATTCTATGGTAACCTCATTTGGTACGATCTGATGTGACACCTAAGGCCAATGACGTGCTAGATAGGGACACTAGGTAATGTGGTTGGTATGGTGCCGCATCACAAATATGTTCATTATACTCAAATTTTATTAACAACCGAGCTGCAACAAGGGTGAACCCTCTCAACTACGAAATCACCAATGAACTGAACAAAGGGCACAAAAGAGAATGGGTCATCCATCTAACATGATCAAGAGCACACATTATCAAGTGTCATTTTGTTGCATGATCAAGCTTTCAATTGCTTGCTACCCATTAGCAGGTACTGTATATACACTTGCTTTGAAATCATTTGCTCAGGATCGTACATAAACGTGACAAAAGGTATGACACAAGCAATTGTTTTATATAGTTGATAATTTAACAGGACAAGAAGCAGTCAAATTAAAAGAAAACAGAAATGTGTCTGCTAACAAGGGATTTGGGGAAGATTTCAGCAAGCAGTTTCTTGTAGCGCTTGACTGGTTGTCGAGATCTCGACCTCATGGCAGGACAGCAAACACACATACTCCCACATGCTGGGAATATCTTCCGGGAAATAAAACCCATTTTCCTACAATACATTAAGAAACTAGTAAAAATAGGGACCGGGTAAGAATTTCCTTCAAAATCACCACCAAAACCTGAAGCAATAAGCCCAGCACATACATTTATAGGCATACATTCACATGCACAAGTAACCCATCACCAAAAATGTAGATTTAAGAGAAACTCACCGGTTAAGAGGAGCAGAAAGAAAAAAAAAAAAAACTGTGGGAGCTAAAAAGCATAAACAAATATCACAGAAATGTCTTAAGAAACAAACAGCATACCTACCTTAAAACTGAACCAAAGAAAAATTGAAATAAAATCTAAAAATCAAAACGAAGGAGAGAGAAAATTACCAACTCACGGAACAACCTCAGCTAGATAAGGAAATACAAAACACCTATTGAAGACTACACAGAACAAACAACAATATATATAACACTCTCCCAATAATGCACCCAATTTTTCAGAATGAAAAATACCCAGAGCCTAAGATGAAGAATAGACCTACAACATGACCAACCCAGAAGAAATAAATTAAATCCAGGGACAAAAAAAAAAAAAAACTAAGGGAAAATCAGTGAAACAAACCCAGAACACCCATTCCCGCCGAAAGCATAAAAAGAGAAAAGTGGAAAAAAAGATATACCTGTCCTTCAAGAGGTAGATCTCGCCGAAGGTCTACGCAAATGTGTTTGTTTGAAGGACACCCGCAGGGAGAAATGAGAATCTAAGGGTGTGCCAAACAA
>BRYF01000010.1:320000-322500 GCA_030159135.1 Actinidia polygama
ATGAACTATTATTTGTTGCAGTAGGAAGTTGAAAAGAAAAGAGACTCGCACAACTTTTATGAGTCATTTTTCTTGAATCATGAAATATCCCAAAAATCTTAAATATCTCTTTTTCCTTGTTTGGAGCATCCACGTCCGCCTAACCTCTTTTAGTTTAGCTTGTTAAACAGAGAAAATGTGTTTAAGACTTGAGATAGCAAGTGTGGTGTACTTTTGAATGAATAATGATTGGACTTATATATCACAGTTTGATACGTATTTAGACGTGCTAACTATTTTGTTACTGGACAGATTATTGCTCGCCGTGTGTATGAACATGCTGATTGTTGTGCCAGTGAGTGCCTCAACCATGCCCCTAAAGCACGGTTGGTAACTACCTCATTATGTCGCTGACATATCTATCCAGACATGTGAGTTGTCAGAAGGAAGCTCGCCGTGCAATTCACCTTCTATCCCCTGATGTGCCTTGATATTATCGCCGACCGTTACGTCTCGACTGAGTTCTGGAGCTAAGACTTTGCCAGGCTTGCTATAGAGCGACAGCTTCGACGGCGGTACCTGCCCTAACTCTGCCGAGTCGGTACTTAGTATTTTATCCCCTTAAAGTTATTTTTTTTTTAATTCCACGAGTCTTTTTGTTAGGCAAAATATAGAAAAAAGTAGATAGAAACAAATAGTTCCTAATCTTTTACTACAAACTATAGCAAAGTTAATTTTTTGGTGTTATTTTGACTCATTTGATGTGAACAATTTTTGAGAATTTGACTAGCTAAATTACCCAAAAGAAATGTTTCGCTCGCTTCATGTGGATGATCTTAGAAATAGAACATAGGATGCTAATCGTACTACAAAGTAAAGCCTTTCCCTTTCATGTGTCTGATTTTCCAAGATTCATTTTTCCCTCACAAATTTTCTTTCTTACTAAATAATTTCGAATTCCTCAAGATTTCAAATCTTTAATGAGAAAATGATTTTTACACTCATTTTTTTATCAAATGCACTCTATTTTTTATCCTTATTATGGAGTGCATTTGGTAATTTATTTTTTACTCTTTTTTTTTATTAAATGCACTCCATAATAAGAACCAAAAATAAAATGCATTTAATAAAAAAAGAAGTGTAAAAATCATTTGGAAAATGATATCATGTTTGTCCCGTAAATGGGCACAGTGCTCCCTCTGCAAACTGCGAAAATTGGTGTAAGCAATTGCAATTATACTTACATTTTAGGAGAAATTGCAAAAATAGTCTCTGTATTATTATTTATTCACGATTTTAGTCCTTATATTTTTAAATTTTGCGATTTTAACTGTATGATTTAATTTTCTTGTCAAATCAGTCCAATTGATAACGAAAGTTAAATTTTTGAAAGGATTTTCAGTACATACCTGACATACTATCTTATTTAATGGTAATTTATAGTGGGAATTGGATAGGAATGAGAGAAAAATATCGATTTTATCCATCAAATGATGACACATGTAAATCTCATTTGATAATAATTTGCAGTAAAAATTGTGTAAGAATAAAAGAAAAATATCGATTTTATCTTTCAAATGATGGAACAAGTGTGAAAATTCATTCAAAAATCTAACTTCCGTTTCCAATTGATTTGGCAAGAAAATCATACTACTGAATTAAAATTGCGGGATTTAAAATGTAGGAATGCGGATAGGTAAAATTACAAGAATCATATTTACTATAAATTTGGTTTTCTATACCAGTGAAATCGGAAAAATAACAAACAAACAATACTATAACTATAAATCATTCAAACCATTATGGCGATCTATATACAACAAATTAAAGAATGTTCTTGGAGACCCATGCATACAAGCACTAGACAAGTACATATAATGGCAGCAATAGAAACAAGAATTGGAACTTACGACCACTTAAAAGCTTACAATTTGAAAGGATCAATTCTACAAATCAAAAACTCAATAATTGTACAGATCGACAACTATGAAAGGGAATGGGGTTCGATCGGGCAAGAGACTTGAGAGAGAGAGAGAAATAGGGTTTCGAGAGAGAGGGATCTAAGAGAAGAAGGGCATTTCAGAAGAGTTTTTAGGAGAGAGAAGAGATTGAAAGCAGAGGATGAAGTGTGTGTGAGATGATAGAAGGAAAGGATACGTTCTCAGACGAGTCTTTTTTTTCTTCTTCTTTTATATATATTTAGACCAAAACGACATAGTTTGGTCTGTATTTTCAATCTAGAGGTAGTGTACCGTTTTTGTTTAAAATAATGTCGTTTTAATGAGCCTATTTGACAATCTTATCACCGTCGTTGTTCTTCTTACTAATTTTAGAGAGCCATTTTTTAAAAATTAATTCGAATTAACACGTGTCTTAGAGCCAAATTACGACGCATTGTTACGTAAACTTATAAAAAAAAAATGAGTGTAAGCCATCCTAAAATTTCGGACAAGTGGTGATACTCTTGTCATTCTTAGGATTTACGTACGAAGTTCCCATCATGGTCACATGCCTAAAGTAC
>BRYF01000010.1:345000-347500 GCA_030159135.1 Actinidia polygama
TAATTTCCAAAACAATTTAAAGACATTCTATTTGGCAGCATAATGAGTTTAAATTCAAAATTACAATTATAACGGCTATTTCATTCAAACATCAAAATTTACCTTCAAAAACTTCCCTCCATTTATGGTTTTTGGTAAGCATTCATTGGCAAACTCATTAAACGGTAAATATTCAAATTTCAAATGTTAAAATCAATCTTATCATTTACGGGTTGGGGTTTTAAAAGAAAACTATAAAATCCCCAACCAAGATATTTTACCTATCTATCTATCTATCTATCTATCTATCTATGTCCTTGATAACGGATACAAAAGATAAGTTATTTTATGTCCTTTAATTGTGGTAGAATTATATGCTATCAAGAAATGGAGAAAAATTATTAAATTCCAGAAGCTATATACCTTGGAGAACTTCGTGTTGAGTATTTGCGACTTGGCAGTACCTCTAGAGCATTTTTTTCAGCCAGAGTTGGTAAGAGCGCAGACACAAACCTCTAGGAGTTCATAGTCTTCCTCCCAGAATAACATCTGGATTTTCCAAGAGCATTTTACAAGTCAGGAAGCCTGCAATGGACCACGTTTGGGTAAGTGGAGCTTGCTTTCCTATAAATTTTCCATTCCTTGTGTCATAATATTCAGGCCAACTACCCACCGGAAGTCTCTTTTCAGCCAAATCAAAGCTAATTCCGGCCTGCCCATCTTCATGCATGGCTAATGTGAACTGTAACAGGGCTGAAAACTGTTGAGTCCAATCCACATATTTGGGCTCAAGCCTAGTTGGCTCACATAGAGTGTCCATATGATAGTGGAACTCTCGAGTTAATTAGAATTCTTGAAAAGATTATCTATTAAAGAGTTAATATTGAGTTATGATATATTTTCCTAGATAGAATATGATAACAATTAAGCATCCTACTGAAAGTCTACTACCTCTTTCGGAGAGTAGCAAAAGGGAGAGTAGCATGCTGAGACCTCTGTATTGTGAAAAAGGTGCTGAGAGAGTGAGTCTCTTTCTTTGTAACCTAGATTATTTATTTCTTTCCGTTGACGTAAATCTTTATTGTCTTGTGTGATTGATTTGGATAGTACATGATAACATGTGTTTTACTCAATAATTGGTGATTCAATATTTAAGCACAAGAAGTCAAACCGACAAAAAAAGCATGCATGTCCTGGATTAAGCAGCTTATCATCCGTCTCTATCCCTAAATTAGGTTCAACTAATTTATCATTATCATTTCAAATCTAGATAGCCACGTTCTCGAATAACTTTACTTTTGATCCCATAGCAGAGTTTGCTGAACCATCAGCAATAATAGAGTAAAAGAATACGCTTTACGGTAGCACGGATGTTTTTCTGGCAGTGATAAGGATTCACGACTCCATTTCATTGAGAACAAAGACAAAATAAAAGGTTAGTTTTCCAAATCAGTTGAATGTAAAGCGATTCCTATTTTAAATGGTTCTACTATGTTTGGACTCTGGTTTATTTAAAGCATATACATGTTCTTTCATTTATGTTCTTGCTAATTTCAAACGTCACGATCATTTTAACTGACGGGACCCCCGACTAAAACAGATGCATTCGGTATAGTAGAACCATAAGATTCACTATGAACAAAATTGAAAATTGAATAGCAATCAATGAGTATCCTTCACCACAAACACTAAGCATAAACTCCAAAATTACCTTCCATAAAAGGGTTGGCAAAGATCCTATCCTCCACTGTGATAAGACCAAGGCATGAAAAAGGCAACGAAATAATGCTAAAATATTTGATGAATTTACGCCAATCCATCACATAGCTAGCCAGTGCTATAGATTACATGGGGCTGCACACGCATGCATGCACAAACGTGTGCACACGCGACAGATACAACATAGAAGTTGTATAGAGAACTCACTTATTCTTTGGGTACACTGCCATTGATTATGCGCCATTCTTCATATTCCAAAGCTGGGTAACATATCTTAAGAGGCATGTGCCCTATAAGATCATCCCATTTGGCTTCAATCAAATTCAAAATAGCCTCGTTTTGTTTTGGAGTACCCAAAGATGAAACAATGGATCAGAGATTTCCAAGTGTGAAGAACCTAAAATCCATGTGAGTTGGCTGTAGATTCCCAATCTTCTCTGGAATCCAATACACTAGCCAATGAGGGATTTGTTCAGGGTAAATATTGATCTTGTTTAGTGGCATCTGTGGAATATGCCTCCGTTTTGAATCTGTCGATCTCATTAATCTTTTTCATATCAACCCAATAATATACTCTGATGTGAAATTACAATGCACTAAGTCTATTGTTTATGGCCCTCATCAAATTCTTGGACCCATCATCTACGGAGAGCATGTCCCGGGAACACTGCAGTGTTGAGTAGAATAAAGCCTGTAAAATCAAATTTAGCATGCATGAGATAAGCCCAAGGAATGAAAAGCAACTAAAATTGAAGTCCCTATGAGAAGGGGACTGTTGTGCCCAAGGACCTGTCACCAATCA
>BRYF01000010.1:497500-500000 GCA_030159135.1 Actinidia polygama
CTGGGAATTGTGATTCTAGGGCCTGCAATTACAATAGTAACAATAGAAATGAAGTCATTCTTTCAGAATATAAACTGAAATGTCAAAAACATAAAGCTCTCGTTGTAGCAACCTGAAGTAGAGTATAAATTTAGATAACAAAAATAGAAGTAAAAGAATTAACATTTCCTAATCCATTCCACATTGAAATCATCTCGAAACAAACTGAAATACGCATCCATCATCCATGGAATTTAAATCAACCGAATTTTGATCTTGTACTAAGTATTGCCAAAATTATAGAGGAAAAAAGACAATTTCCTCAAAAGACATGACTTAAGCAAGGAAAAATGCTATAAAGGTCCTTGCATTGTGCAAAGAGGTTGACTGACAACACATAACAAATTTTCCTCGTATAACAATTTTTCACATCCTTTAATATCATCCTGAGTTTTCGCAAGGTGCAAAATGAGCCCACTTTAGCACATATTTTATCTCGAGATGTCCTAGGAAATCAAACTTATGCCAGGGCTACTGTCCAGTTAGGATGTTAGAGAGAACAATAAGGTCCTTGATACAGCATGTGGACTTTATGTTTAGGTGGCATATTAAATATCACTAACAATGTGACTCCATTTTGCCTTAAAAAGCTAGAAGATGACATTGCCGCCATAGCATGGTTAAAGAATAGAGAATAGAGAATATAGACTTTTGATAAACCAAAGTCAGTGAATGGCAAAATGAATCTTAAGACAAGGTCCAATACCAACTCTACCAGCCTATCCATAGATTTCTTAAGGCCACCAATAAAGTAGCAGATAAAGCTGTAGGTGTAGCAAGCTAAGTTAGCTGATAGGAGACCATTCTCAAAGTTTATCAACAAAAAATCTTGATGTAAGGAGGAGATTTGGCATTTTTTTATTGGTTCTATTATCTCTCTTTTTTTTCTTTGTTATTTGTTAATTCAAAAACAAATCGTATCAGTCTAGAGACTCATAAAAAGTTTCTTCTCCGGTAGAGGTTATTCTTTATGAATTGGTTTATGAACTAATTAGGAGAAGCATGAATTGAGTTTCTTTGAGATGTAGAACAATCCATCAGTTAGATTTTGAATTTCTTGTTCTCCATTTCTATTCCCTCATTTAGATTTCCCTCTTATGTTTTTCTGGCCCTTCTATTATGTGAATCTAAAATCTCTTTGAAGTCCTATAATTCACCTACAAAGCTTCAGGGATTCTTCAAGATTACCAAGTTTCTTTGTCTATCAATTGAATCCCACAAATGCTAGGCGCTGGCTGACAAGCTCCAAACGTTGTCCAACGTCCTAAATTGCTATGTCAATTTTAGAAGTTTAATCTTTATTTGTTACGTTATTTCAACAGCAATCATAATTACAGAACCATTTCATGTCTGTTAAAACCTTAAGTCTAGATTAACCTTTCCTCCTCTGTTTTGTGAACCAAGGACCAAATTTCGTTACGTAAAGCCATAAGAAATTCGAAATACATGGAATCTTAAGAAACATGAACTAAAAATTATTAATATTTGCATAAAATCAACAATTAACTGAACGAACTAAAAAATGTGAAGTATTGTCCAATAAATTCCGAATTCATGATGACACAACCTATCGATTTCCCTGTATTTGAATGAAGTACTATCCATACATGAATCTAACAAATAACAACTTTATGACTCTGCTTCATTCACATTTCTTCATCAACAGGCAAGAGGAAGCATAGAAAATCGAAAGAGCAAGGAAATGGAACAAATATACAAATTACAAACCATAATGCAAACGACAGAGGACCCAAAACCCTAATGCTCCTCCGAAGGTACAAATCCCAGCAGTGTGCCTCATTAGCCTGGAACAAGGTTTTGCATCTGATCGCATCAGCTCGCCATCAGAAAACCCTAAAAACCGCCTCAGAGCCATGGTTCACAAGAAATATTCCAACCCAAAACCCTAGTTCGAGTAGGCTTTGGTTCTTCGGGATTTAACATATGGGAAAGTTACGCCTCAGCGCAGTCCTCTTTCTTAAATTTGCTTTTTTGATAACTTCTAACTGTCCGTACTCACGGATATTTTGGCTGGCGGATATGTTACGGGAATAAGTTTTAGATGGAGATAAATTTTAGAGGGGATAAATTTTAGAGGGGGATAACTTTTAATTTTGTTTGGATAAAATTTAGAATGAGTGAATAAGGGTGGGGGATAAGGAAAAAAATACATATAGAGAAACAAAATATAAAATATCTAGATATGAAAAATATATATTTTGTTTCTATATATATATAAAAATAAAAATATACATTTTGTTTCTCTCTCTCTATTTTTTTTTATCCTCCACCCCCTTATTCCCCGGATAACTTTTAGTTAAGGTCTAAGCCACCCAAAGATTATCCGCTTTTATCCACCTGCTGGTCTAAAAATTATTCGGGGGAAAAAAGTTCTCCGTCAGCCAAACATCCGGGGGAAAAAGTTATCCGGAAGGAAAAATTATCCCCCCTCCATATCCCT
>BRYF01000010.1:537500-545000 GCA_030159135.1 Actinidia polygama
GTTTAAAAAATTCAAAAACATTTGTGTCTTATGTTATAGATATATTTTCTTCATGGCACAATGGATTCAAATACAAGTGTGTACAAACAAGACCAACATTGTTGTATATAGGGCAACAAATTCAAGGCTTATAATTCCATACATACACAATAATCCAAACACTCGGATTGTATGATTTTAAGACCCCATAGCTAACAACAAACATGGACAAACCAACCAGCAGTCCAAGTCTCCCAGGACCCACAAATCAAAATAAAACAAAAAACAAAGCAACTGTGTCCATCAAGCTTCAAGCTTTAAACATCAATCCATTAGCAGAAATGGCAAGGGATTGCTAGTAATATCACCCTCACATCTCCACCTGCAAAAAAAAAAAAAAAAATACAGTGAGATTTTGCAGTATTGTAATGAATTGTAAAAGAAAATGGGAAAAATGTCCTGCAACGTCAATTTTGAGTCTCACAAATGGGGTTTAATAACATCCGTCGTAACGGAAAGAGAAGTTATTATTTTTCTTTAAAGCAATGTTTAAAGTAATGTCCAAAGGGGTAACTTCAGAATCAATGATCTCGCAAATAAATTTCATAATGGGACCCACTTTCAATTGCTCCCTTTAGGATCATTAGCTGAGCTTGGAAATTTTAAAATTAAGATCGCTTCCAATCGCTCATTTTAGGTTCAGTGGCGAAGTCACATAGGAACAAGTAGGGTCAATTGGCCCTACTGAAAAAAATACACTATTTTTTCTAATATAATTTACTATAAATACAATTTTGTTCGCACAAAAATTAATAATTTATCATAAATTTTATAATTTTAACCCAACTGAACATAAATTTTGGTTCTTTTAATCCCGCTAAACATAAATTCTGACTCTTTTGACTCTGCTGAATATTCATTCTGATTCCGCCCCTGTTTAGGTTCATCTTTGGTCATAACCTTTTGTGATGCTAGGGTTTTAATTGTGTAATGTGACTCTGTAGTAAGTGTGTCTGTGAGAGAGATAGGATTACCTATAGAGATGATGGAGTGAATCACTTGGTGATGATATAAATAGCATAGATAATTCCAGGTATCCACCCTAATATAGTCAGCAACAGACAGATCCAGAACTCAGCCTGCCAAAAAAAACAAATAATAGTAATCAGAGACTGTTATAAGAAAATTGCAAATATATTTCTACGCTTGTAAAAAAATATCTATGTGAAAAATAATACCAGCGAATATTATTTGGCTTTTTCGTTTGGTTCAATTTCAGAGAATAATTTTCACTTAGTTTTATATGAATTTTTCAAGAAAGAATAAATATTTTAAAAATATTATTTATACTAATAAATAAATAATATATAAAAAGAATAAATGGTTTTGTTATTAAAAATATTTTTATTTTTTATAAATTTGATTCTAAAAACCGATCCGCATAGCGTAGTTTCAATTTTGTCCATAATCCATGTCATTACAACACCAAACACCAGATCTGTATGCTGATATACCCAAATAAACGTATATGTATATACAGAGAGAGAGAGAGAGAGAGAGAGAGAGAGAGAGAGAGACCCTGCAACCGAACTTGAGGAAAACACCAAGGGGAGGCAAGATGATGGCCAAGATGATGTCTATGCAGTTAGCTGTTGACATTTTCACTGATTACGACAAAATCTGTTGTTGGGATTCCAAACACGGATGAGAGAGAGAGAGAGAGAGAGAGAGAGAGAGTGAACCCACGAAGCAGATATGAGAGAGAGTGGAGTGGTGGTGGTTGCGGATTTATAGAAGGGCCGAGATAGGGCCGCCACGTGTAGTCATCAGATTTTACGGGTACACTGTTAAAAAATATTACTGAAACATGCTTTACACGTAGTTAATAAATAATGAAAAACAATTAGTTCACAAATCCAATGCTTTGTGTAAAACAATGTGACCCATTATATTATACGATAACATACAAAAAGTGTAAGAAAATGGTTAATCAGACCCAGCGGATACATATTTTAGATTTTACTCTCTCCATGTATACTATGAATGCAATATGAATGATAAGAAAATTTAAGAATTTTTTGTCAAATTCAACACATAATTATAATAGTAAATTTCACAAAGTAACTTACTCCCTTTCTGACAAAATCATCACTAGAAACCTACTCCATTTTTGACAAAATCAATATAAAATGATAATAACATACAATATTTTCTACGCAGAAAAATATTGCAATTCTGTAGAATTTCAACGCTGAAATTCGATACAGAAATACATAACAAAATGGTTGGATTTTCATATAAATTCACCACAGCAAATACAGAAATCACATAAATCGGATAAAGTACAGAATTAACCAGATTAAGCAAACCCTAGAATGAAATTTACAAAGATTCCAGGCTTCTCTAGGTTTTGTGAACTAGGTTATCCTTGACCCGTTTTCCCTGATGGAACGGGTACGAGCTGTCATCACCTAGTGTTTTGCCTTTTTAGAAATTATTTTGATATTGGTTTAGGTTTTTGCCTCCTCAGACCCTTCTATTGACGAGATAGGTTTGAGTCGGGAGGAGGGTCTGAGAGTTGCACCTTAGAAAATCGTAGCTAAGCCTCTTGGGGGTAGAGCTCAGAGCTTTCGTAGAGCTCAGCTAACATTGTCCCAAAATGCTAAACCTCGTGGGGTAGAGCTCGGTACTCACAAAGAGCTCGGCTAACTCTCCACCCAAAAGCTTGTCATGATTGCCTGGATGAGCTCATTCTTACCGTATTGTTTCTGTTTTTAGAATATGGAGTTGAATCGAACTCAATTGCTGGTGCATAATGACGTTGCCTTGAACAAATTTAGGGTCGATCATGGCATTCCAGATCCATATAGAGAAGTCTGGTCCCAATGATGATGCCAATCTGGTCGAGGGCAATGAGAACCGAATCCCAGTTCGAATCTGGATGATCCACCAGGCTGGGCTTTGATTTCCCATAAGCCCAATGCTAAAGGAAGAGATTGCGCACTGCAGCCTCACCTTCATGCAAGTATCTGTGAATTTTATTTGGACCATGCTCGCGGTTGACACACTGATGCGCTAGTAGGAGCTTCCCTTTAGCAGCTCGAATTTGTTGCACGTATATACTGTAGTGCGCCCGAAGAGGGAGCCTCGTACCCACTTGCTGAAGGGTAACCATTATCTCCAGCTTAGGAACCCTCGTCATCCCTCAACGAGACTGATAATCGACATCGCAGACAAGGACGTGTACTTAAATGAGTTCGTTTGAATTTCGAGAAGCTGTGAATTCCCAGTTGGGGGACGATGATCTTTTTTCGTTCCCAAGACATAACCTCGTATTTCATATAGTAAGTCCTTTTATAGATTTCTGAAAGAGATTTTTCTTTTGGTGTACTTGCATATTTCTAAAAGATATTTGTCCTAATTCCTACATTGGTTGGTGTAACAGATTTCAACTAGCTATTCCGAAAGAGTTGGAGTAGTGTAAAGCCGTGATTTAGAGCTTGAACAACATGTGAGCTTCTCGGAAGGTTGCAGAGCTCTTGGTGTACAAGCTCATTTATAGCCATGTTATCCTTCATCGGACTACTGAGCCCGGTTGGGTTAGGCTCCTAGCGCTGCGCATCGAAAGGCAAGCTCCGCTGCGTGTTTAGTTTGGAAGAGTTTAGTGCCGAGTTTGACGAGAATGCCGTGCTTGCCTGAGATCCTGGTTAGGACAAATGGACCACTTCAAGCTCGTCTAGCTAAGTTTATGATCCGTCACAAAATAAAATAATAAATTTTGAAGGACTAACGTTCCTCATTATGAACTAAGGTAAATTCGATTGGAAGGGGTTTGGCATCCAAAATAAGCTTACAATATTAGTTTTATAAGTAATTATTCAAGGGTATTAAGGTTTCCTCTCTCATATTTATAAATAATTATTCTATATTTCGGGAGTACTATTGCACCATCCTCTCATATAAAAGTAGATTCGGCACGTAAAATTTCTTGTGAGACATCCCACTATACAAGTGAGAGGTGAGATTATTGGAATAGTTTTTGCAATTTTACTTGGAAAAAACAGGCGGATGCTCACGTACCACTTAAGTTAAATTGTGCACCTGAACATTTCCAACATTTGAATCATAACATTACAGCTCATTCAGCTTTTAATGGCCCAGTGGAAAGCTTCCACACGCTACCCAACTTTAAAGCCCATCCCTTTGGTCTTCCAAAGCTTCTCTAAGTCCCACATTCCATCGCTGCCGACAATATCCAAGGCTGTTAGGATCTGACAGATCGCAGATTGCGTATGAAAAGAAATTAAATTATAGATTTTTAATTGTAATAAATTAAAATTTTATAATTTTAATTCGATAGCAATTTAAATTATCTGTTAATCTCCGTCTATCTAGTGCTAGCAGAATCAACTAATTTCAATCCAAAATGAACAAAAACAACTCCGTATAGTATTAACTCATTTTAAAACTCTAATCGAACCAATTAAGAAGACAAATTAAATAGTTGAAATTTTTTTATTTATTTAAATAAACTAAATTTTTATGTTATTTTAAAATAGGAATAGTTCAATTAGGGGTTTGAAAATGATCAAACTTTATACGATGTGGTTTTAGTGTATTTTGGATAAAAAATAATTGATTCAGTTAATCTTAGATGTATAAAGATTAACGAATAATTTAAATTACCACCGAATTAAGATTTTATGATTTAATTTATTATAATTAAAATTATAAGATTTAATTTATTTATATGATCAAATTTTGAGTTTTTTTTATGTGATTCTTTTTATTTTTTATTTTCAAAATAAAAAAATACTTACACACTTTACAAACAGATATTTTGCATGGATGACGTTCCCCCCACGCTCTCTCTCCATTTTTTTTTCTTGGAAATTGAAAACAAAGGATAACGAGTTAAGGAAATTTTATTATTATTCTTTATTTGGGGGTGGTAAGTAGAAGAAGATTAAGGAAATATGATTAGCTGGCGGAAGATATTTTGTTGAATCAACTACAACGGGATTATGACTCTGATGTGATTGACACGCAATTGATGTTTATCCTCGAGATTTGTGACATTTATTAATGAAATGTAATATGTTATGTGGGGCCAATTTATTAATAAAATATTCATTTAAATATTTTTATTTTTATTTTACTTTTTTCTCCTACTCAATTCTTAATCCAAACATAACCTAAAAAAATAATAGGAGAAAAACTAAGTTTTCTCTTTCATAGCGAGATTATATAGTTATAAAGATTATATATAGAAAATACACAAAAAAATACAAGAAAAAAAGATTTCTATGTGGAATTGACCCCATTAAAAAAAATACATTATTTTTATTAATATAATTTATTATAAATATAATTTTGCCCTTATAAAAATTTATATTGTTTTTTAAATTTTTTAAATTTTATAATTTTGATCTTACTGAACATAAATTCTATCTTTTTTGACTTGCTAAATATTCATTCTAGCTCTGCCCTTGTATGTGGCTTAGATCCATGCAATATTTACAATTATTGAATATATATATTTCAAATAAAAGTTATATGTTTGGATTAAATAAAATATTCATTTAAATGTTTTTTATTTTATTTTTCTCTCCTACTCAATTTTTAATCCAAACATAGCCTAAAGAAATAATAGGAGAAAACTAAGCGAACCCAGTTGGTTTCTCCTTTCATAGTGAGATTATATAGTTATAAAGAGTTATATATAGAAAGGATTTTGCTAAAATTCGCTCAATGGGCAATGAATAAGGTATAGGAAAGTATGAAAAGTGTATTAAAAAATGTGTAAAGTGTATAGAAATATGTGAACGTATATTAAAAAGTGTAAAAAGCGTATCGAAATTCTTTTTTTTTTCCCGTTTTGTGCTCCTTATTTCCGCCCATTGAACGGTCAATAGTAGAACCCATATAGAAAATACACATAGGAATTGAAAATTACACTATTTTTTAAATATACATAAAATTTATCATAAATACAATTTTGACCTCGCCAAAATTAATAATTTTTCGTAAATTTCATAAATTCTATAATTTTGACCCCACATAACATAAATTCTGACTTTTTTGATCCGTTGAATATTTATTCTGGCTCAAATCCATGCAATATTTACAAATATTGAATATAGATATTTCAATCCCCACATTTCAATCAGTTGGCGGAGGACAAGTAATGTTGGGCGGGTCATGAAGTGAGGCAGATACGTGAATATAAGTATCCGAAATTGTCTCTATGGGCCGGCAAAGTTCACGCGTAGTGGGCTAGGCACATGACCCGAACCCAAGATAGCACCAAGAAAACTTTCATTCCTACAACACAACCTGTAATGATAAACGATCTGAACATCGTATTGTTCAAGTTTAGTTTAAATACTATATTTTTTGATAACCGGTAAGAGGGTATATAAGAAGGGGACTGCAGTAAACTCAAATTCAAACATCACAACTGGTAAGGGGAGCACTGATCGATAACGTTAACCAGTAAATCAGCTCCTTGGTCAATTTTAGTTTAAAAACTTAATGAATTTTAAAAATTAATTTTCACCCTAAAGTTATTTTTAATATTTTTTTTCTGGTAAATGAAGTTTTTGTTTTCTGAATTATTATGTACCCCAAATCTTACAGGGCAGTATCTACCCACTTCAAAAGTATATAAATGAATATTAAGGTGCTGGGTCGCAACCAACTCAAGTACAAGAGAAAAATAAATAAACATATGTTGCATCAATCCTATTTATTACCTATAGAACCTTGGCCATGTGGTATTCGGGGTTACTGCGGGGAGCTCAACTCTCTGCAGGGTTATAGGGACCCAAAACGACTTCGTTTTAGATGTGTTTTGTTCTAAAATAACGTCGTTTTATATCAAAAAATGTATTGTCCCAAAATGATGTTATTTTGGATATGAACTTTTTGGACACAAAACGACGTCGTTTTGGCCAAAAATGTATTGTCCAAAAATGACGTTATTTTGTAGCCGAACTTTTTGGACACAAAACGACATCGTTTTGGGCAAAAACACACCCATAACGACATCGTTTGGGTCTCCTCTAGATATATATATATATATATAAATATATATATATATATATATATATATTTACTTATAAGCCAACCGAAAAGCTGATACGAAACGTAACCGTAGTCTAATTGGGCATTGGGCACAAGTCATGATGCAACAAGCAGCCAAGTGTCTCCTCTAGATAGTCAAAGAAGAATGGGATATGCACAACTCCAGGTGACACAGAAATAATATCACGTCAAGTGCACACTTGCACGTAAGTGGCCTTCGAATTCAAGACAAAACAGAGACATCACCGGCGGGAAAAAATTGGGTTTCATTCAATAAATTAAGTTTAATTTTTTTTATGAGCGAGTCGTTCATACCGGCAAAGATGACAAATGCCAATTATTAATTTTTTTAAAAAAAGAATATATTAGTAGTCAAATTAGCTTTTTTTTTATTTAAATTTAATTTTTTTTTTACACATATAAATTTGTCAAAAG
>BRYF01000010.1:597500-600000 GCA_030159135.1 Actinidia polygama
AATGTGCAAGTTTGCATAAATTTATTTGTGGGTAGTTGATCAACTCATAGCAAATAAGTTCGAAAAATGAGAATCTTTCAAGTATGATATTTTAATGTAACAATAAACCAATCATAATCTCTTTCTGGGACTTGAAATATTGGGATCCGCCAGCTCTAGTTGACAAGTTGATGGACAACTCATAGCGGCGTTGGCGGCTTCTATCGTGGCTGATTTGGTTTGGGTCTGAATCGAAATTGACAGATAGGTTAAAAAGGCTCATATTTAATTAAAAACAGTCCGATAATCAATTCTCATCGCTTTACTATAACTAACAATGAAATTCGGAAATATTTTGTCGTTTAGACCTCTTGAAGAAATTTTTTCGTTTTTTTAAAGATTTAACCAACGAATATCTCTCATGATTTAATTTCGATTTAGGTGGGATTTGTGGTAGAATGCTTTTTTTTTTCTTTATAGTTTCCGGATTTGAGCTTAACTCAAATCTTTCAGTATTTTTTCTTTTTGGGTAAATTTTAATTTTCCCAAGTAATTGCCTGATTAACAAGCAATTACCTATCTTTGTTTCTTTCCCAAGCTCGGTTAGGGTTTATTAGCACTATAAATACCATTGACGACCAGCCATCACCTTCGGCGGTTAATTGTTATTTGCTGGCTATCGCTAACTTTTTTGATGACCTCACGATTCGTTCAAATACTTTCCAACAACTTTCTAGCGACGTTTTTTCACGTAACTACGTACCCTCCGCAACTTTTTGCTATTATCAGACCGGTAGCTTTCTAACAACATGTATCGGCAGACCGACAATACTAGATCGAGATAGTTAAATTCAATAAGCAGAGAATTTCATTGTTCATTCATCAATCACATAAACCATTAAAAAAAGTTTAACTAACCAAGAAAACAAAATTTGTGTAAATCAAGGGGCTAGGAATAGAACCTGGTACTTACGCTAGGGATATAACCCTAGACTCCTCCCAACTGCAACTGACTCCAAAAATTGTTGCAAGTACACTCAAAAGTGCTCGGTTTAAGAAGCAAGTAAGTGTTAGTAATGCAAATATATAAGGGAGGAGCTAGTTGGACTATTCATGTATGAATTGAAGGGATGCGGTTTGGGGGCGACCGTCACCTTAAGATTTTCAAAAAATTCTAGTTTTCTAATAGTGTTAGCAACTAAGATATTTAAATTATATATGTTCGATACCCAGATTGAAATTAAGATTGTACTTTCTACATATATATGTTATAAATTTTATTTTTTGTATGTATATTCGCATTTTTAGTATTAAAATCCTGATTTCGTCCCTGGTACTAAATTTTGGTCATATACATACAGGTCCTTGTCCCTTTGACACTTCATAGTGTAAATTACAAACGCACCCCTTGTTGAAGTCTAAGTCAATAGACTTTTCTCGTATACATATGACTATTCCTAATTTCCTTGTCCCTGTGACACTTCTTAGAGTAAATGGCAAACGCTTTGAACACGTTATTGGAAGAAACATGTATAGTAATTGACGGGGAAAGCCAATTTATAATACAAAAGAATTCAAAGACGGCGATCGCTTGTTTCGACTAAGAACATAGTATTTGTCAAAATATTTCAAGAGCAGATTTTTAGATTTTGGCTTTCCGAAATCTGTGATATCTTATTTGGCACATATTTTGCTTCTTATTCTGAATAAGAAATAACTTCTAGAGCTGATTAAAACTTATACCAAGTCACATAGAGCTTAATTTTAAATTTGTTTTGGTTTAATCAAATGATCACACCCATTAATGGAAAGATTGGAAATTAGATTTAAATAATAACTTTTCATTTTAAACAAATTAAAGGCAACCAATATTGAAATTTTGAAACTTATTTCCAACAAAATCGCCAGCTATTTCACAGAAACTCTACAGTTTCCAAATTTAGATCAAAAAATATTTTTTTAATTTAAAAATAAATGATACAAATTAACTTAGATACATCTAAAGTTGTTATTCCATTTTTTTTGTGTGGGCGTTTTATTCCAAGAATTGTGATAAGAGAGGAGTTATGGGCCTGCATGAGAAGAAGGATAGGGGTTGAATGTCAATAAGCCCACGGAACGAATGTTATCCCACCAAGCCCAAATTTTCAAAGCTTAGCTCAGCCGGTAATAAGCCCGACCCACACATTTGGTAAAACTTTGTTATAGGATATGACATTTGGCTACTTAGTTTTTGATAACACAATACTTCATTTGTCTCGTATTAAAGTATTATTTACATTAATCTCGACACATCAAAAAATATATGTATATTTTTTAATTTATATATTTTTTTTATGATTTTGAAAATTTTATAAACAAAAACTACAGATTAAAGATCATAAATGCCAAAAAAGGAATAAACAAATTAGAACGAAGGGAGGAGGAGTTTTATAACCTTTACTTTTATTATTTTTCGTTGTGAATTCTTAAACATGTAAAATTTTTTGTTAGGCCTTTGGAAAATAGGTTTTTTTTCGTA
>BRYF01000010.1:620000-622500 GCA_030159135.1 Actinidia polygama
ATGTGCAAGAAGAAAGATGACAGAGGGTGGGTGTATTAAAAGGGTGGTTTGGTGGATCTTTGAATTCTGTGTGTTAGTGTAAAAAAGTGGGCCTTTTTGGGTTGGGGAATTTGCTCCCCTTTCACTCTTGTAATCAAACTTATCTTGTAGTTTACGAAAAGTTTTTTTTTGGTTCTATAGTTCCAATTATAATATAAGTAAGTCTACCGTCACCGCGGTGTTTATCGTAAATATTACCGTACGCACCAAAATAACGTCTTTTTGGTGTAAAACACCAAAATCATCGTCGTTTTGATTTTTTAAACAAATATGACTTTTAGTTGAACGATGTCTTTTTTGAGGTTTTGCACGAAAACGATATTATTTTGGTGCGTACAATAAACATTTGCGGTAAACACCATAGTGACGGTAGACTTACTCTTATAATAATAGTAACTCTTCAATTTTCAATCAATTTTTTTTCATACAACTTCGTTAAAAATATTTATGAAAATTAAAACAAATAAAAAATCAAAAAGAACCCATAAAATTTTATTTATCATTTTTTATCGAAATTTGGATCGAAGGACTATATCATAATTGATTGGAAACTCTAAGGCAGAAATTATTCAAATTAAAATTTAGGGATTAAACTGAAATCTTTCCTAAACTACGAGAACCAATGATAAAATTCTGCCTTTATCATTAATGTCACGTGGGAACATTCCGATGTAAACAGATAGGATTTAATAAGGGTAAATTCTACTGATCTCCCCTGAAGTTTCTGACAAATATAACTATCTCCTCTATAATTTTTATAATTATATTAACCTCCTTTATGTTGAAACTATTGTCAAGATTATCGTAGAGTTAATTTTTGTTCAAAAATAACAAGATTACCCTTATATTTAAGAATTTTAAATTTTTTTCTCAATGCACCAATTAAAATAAAATAAAAACCTTTTAAACAAAATATTTATCATATTTTTTTAAAAAAAAATAATTTAATTGGTATATTGAGAAAACAAATTTGAAAACCCTAAACATAAAAAAAATTATTTTTGGACAAAGATGAGCTCTAGATGGAATTTTGACAATAATTTTAAAAATAAAAAAAGTTATTATAAATTTAAAAATTATCGGGAAAGTGACTATATTTGTTAGAAATCTTAAAAGATGTTACAGAAGAGATGACGATATTTGTTAAAAACTTCAGGGGAAGTAAATAAATTTACCCATTTAATAATTAATACGTGGGATAGCGGAAAAATTATCAAGGGTTACCCTATGGCTTATGCTTCGTTTGGATGTAGATTTAAAATAATTCTCATATTAAATTTATCTGGTATGTTTGTTTGGATTGTGAAAAAAACAATAGATTTAAAATCAAAGAAAATTACTCATTAAATTTCAAGAGCAAAATAAAGAATTTCAAATAATTTTAAAATTGATATTATTTGACAAATCTACACATTTTCTCTTTCTCTCTTTCTCATAGTCTCTCTCCTCTTTCTATACAAAATAATATTGATTGAAATTTATGTAATTAACTTTATATATATATATAACCAAATAGGGGATTTGAAATTCATAAAAAAATTTGTATTTATTCGTAAAAAAATATATTCATAAAAAATATATAACCAACTAAGCAATTCATGCAAAAAAATATATTTGTATTTATTCGTAAAATCATACTTGCGATCCTTTTTTCTCATGACATAGATAATCTAATCATATAGATATGAATGCATAATCAACTTGATATTTTTTTTGTAAATGATCTACTCGTGTTGAACTCGATGGTTATTTAATTAAATTCGGGGCTTAGAGATAAAAGTCATGTGAGCCAAACTTTTACTCAAATAAATCATGACTCTTTTAAAAAACACATCTAGATCTATTTTAATTTATATTTTTAATACATTTTTTTGTGTAGAATGATAAATTTATTTATTTTTTTATACTGTTTTGTGAAATGATAAATTTATTAGTCTACGAGTTACACATGTATAGCAAACACTCTTAATATGAGAATTTATTGAAATAAGTAAAAAAAAAATCTTTTTACATTCAAGAATTTATTGAGAATCTATTGAAATAATTAATGATTTTTTTTCATGTTCTGTTGTTAACGTCGTTTTTACCGTCGTCGATATCGTCTATATCACCATCTTCACCAACGATGGTGGTAATGCCGGAACTATCACTATCGGTGTCAATCGTCAATCAATTTTCTCTTTAAATAAAGGTAAAAAGTAAAAAAAAAAACATAAAATCAACATATTTTCTTAGAGAAATCAACCACTTAAAATTTAAATAAGTCTAAATTCTCTATAAAAGACCATACTACAATTATCTATAATACTAAAATTTAAATGTTTTTGAATTTTTCCAAACCATCTCCCACATTGGAATCCATTTGAGTTAATTCAAGATTTCACCTGAAACTATTTTTTTTTCCCAAAAAATATCACTTCTTTCTTCTTAAAAGTGTGGAGCCCACATAAGTTGTGATCCA
>BRYF01000010.1:720000-722500 GCA_030159135.1 Actinidia polygama
TAATAAATTAAACTTAGATTTTTGATATGAATAAATTAAATTTTGGACATTTTAATCCGATATAATTTGAACTCTTTGTGAACCTCTAAGTAACTTGACGATAACAATTGAGAACTATTAGAGAAATAATTATTGGTCAAAAAAAAAACATTAAAATACGTACAAAAATTTTAAAACTTTTCGATTCTTTATTTCTACTTGAGATATAGCATTTGCTTCACTAAATTTCTGTCATTCTCTCTATAGATTTTGCTTGGATAAGTATATTGAGAAAATTAAAATTTTTTAAAAGGATCTCAATTTGTGCGACTTCGCTTCTCCAATCATCTTTGCGAGAACTAGCTGTTGTCCTTTAATTAAAAACCTAGAGTTTACTTTGTTATAAAAGTAAAATCCTGAGGTTATTTTTATAATTTTCCCCCAAAGTAAACTATTAGAACTAGAGGTGGGCCTGGGTTCTGGCCGGACTTGTACTACATATTAAAAATATTTATGTTTATTCAAACTCTGCCCAACTCGATACAGACCTAATATTGAATTCTCAAGTCTAGCCCTATAAATTTTTAAAATTTCAAGTATGCCCGTTAAGCTCATTTGTTCGAACTCCTAAATGTTATACACATTTAGGTATTTTTATTTTATTAAATTTTAATTTTATTTTTAAATTTGACTATCCCATTCGTATTCTATAGTATTTAGAAAAATTTAAACAAAATAATTTTCTTTAGAATTTAAAAGATTTTGTATAATTTACAAAACAAAGTGATCATATAAGTCATATTTTTTAAATAATAATACAAAATAAATAATAAATATTTCATATATGAACCAGGGCGAACTAGGTTAAAAATTATATTTTCAAATACAACTGGGTTTAAAATATTAACCAAAATTACAATTTCAAATCCCGAAAAAAAAGACTAGTTGGACCTGTTGAGAGAGCTACTGGGCCGTCGTACAAGAATTTCTCGTCAACAGCTAGATTTGGAAAGCTGTGAAATACGAAATAATCGTCCATTGCTCTCTCTCTCTCTCTCTCTCTCTCCACCAGTTTTATCTTTCATCTTCCGTCTCACTCTGTTCAAACCCTAAACACCTCTCCTTGTCAAATCTATCTTCTAATTCTTCAATCTCTTTCGCATCTCTCTGTTCAAACTCTAACCCCCATTCTCTCTGAAATCTTCAAGAATCAATCCACCAATCTTGATTCATTCGATTTCACATCACAATGTTAAATTTATTTTTTTTTCCGACCAGCGCAAATCAGGTTAGGTTCTTGCTTCAGAGCCTTAACGATTCCAATGCCAATTTTGTCTTTCGTGAACCCTGTCGGTACTGCCTGCATACAATCTCTTTCTTTTATTTTGATTGTGCTATGTAATCTGTTGAGTGAAGTTCCACGTCGCCTGGGAGACTCCTATCTGCGTCTGTTTATAAGGTGAGAAGTTCCCTCCCCTTGTAACTCGAGTTTTAAGGGTGAGTTCTACTCCCTCTTCTCTAACATGGTATCAGAGCCTGATGTCTGTTCTGATGTGTGGACCCCTCAGCTTACGCTTTCTCCTCACAAATCTGTATCACGCTCTGCGTGAGATGGAGTGTTGAGTGAAGTCCCACATCGCCTGGGAGACTCCTATCTGCGTCTGTTTATAAGGTGGGAAGTTCCCTCCCCTTGTAACTCGAGTTTTAAGGGTGAGTTCTACTCACCCTTCTCTAACATAAACAAAAGAATCTTGATCTCTTATGTAAACAATTGAATTTGTCATTCAAGGACTAAATAACTTGCTTATATTTTCTTTACCTTGTTTTCTGGCTGACTAAACAATCCATAATTCTACACTTCTACCCTACTAGATTTATAAACGGAATGATTACATTAATAGGTTGTTTCCCAATCCAAATGCACAGCTAAAACGAACACAGCAATGATTTTCAAACAGAAAAATAATTTAGAATATGAAGGGGAAGATATGTATACATTCATTTCCAATCAAACGACCTATCAAAGTGACAGCTATTTGAAATGCGCACGAACATCATTCTGGTGCGATTTTCTATACATTCCAAATCATTGTCCAATCAACTAGAGTTGTTACCATATGGTGGCTTCAGCAAATCTTTGTGGGGTACAGAAGCTTAGGCAAGCTTGAGGAGAGCCTTCCCAAACAAGAAGAATGGAAGTAGAGTAATCATCACAACACGCAACAAAGTTGTTGCAGAGCTTTCCGATGAGAAAACATATGTTTATGAAGGATGAGGAAAGTTGGGAATTGTTTTGCAAGAAAGCATTTCCCAATTTTGATGGGGCGAATGCTAAAAATGGTTGTTGCCCTCATCACTTGGAGACATTGGCAAGGGATATGGTCAGCAAATGCCGTGGCTTACCCCTGGCTATAGTAGTATTGGGTGGGCTACTGTCAAGAAAGCAATATGATGAATGGCCAACGCTGCAAGGGCACATCTGGCGCCATGTGAGGCATGACTCAGCTCATGTGCAGCACGT
>BRYF01000010.1:747500-752500 GCA_030159135.1 Actinidia polygama
GAAAAATCATTGGTGGAATTTAGCAGCGTCTAATTTCCCAACAATTGGTATCAGAGCCTTTGGTTGGCGAACCGAAAGCACAGCAGGCATTTACTAAAAATTACTACGCAAAGTAATTTTTTGTAATCATCTTTTTTTTTGTTCGAGTGGGAGCAATGGCGTCAGAGAAAGAGTCCAAAATTTCTCAGTTTGACGGCACAAATTTTGGATTCTGGAAAATGCAAATAGAAGACAGCTTGTACCAGAAAGATCTTTATTTACCTTTGGGTGACAAACCAATGGAAATGAAAGATTCAGATTGGGAGCTGCTGGACCGGAAAGCTCTCGGAACCATAAGGCTATCACTGTCAAAGTCAGTAGCCTACAACATTAAAAATGAGAAGACAACTGCGTCTCTCATGGCGGCCCTCTTCAGTATGTACGAACAGCCTTCTGCAGCAAATAAAATTCATCTAATAAAGAAGTTATTTACTATGACGATGTCAGAAGGAGCACAATTCAGAGAACATCTCAGCGTGTTCAAAGAAGTGACGGACTAGTTAGAGGCGGTGGACATGTCTTTCACTGATGAGATACGTGCCTGTTTAATTCTCGGACAGTTGCCTGAGAGTTGGAAAGGCACAGTTACTGCAATCAGCGGATCTGCAGGAAAGACAAAACTGAAGTTTGATGATGTAGTTAGCACAATTATGACTGAAGAAATTCGAAATCGGTCAAATGGTGCTTCCACCTCGACGTCAGCTTTAAACGTAGAAAGCAGAGGCAGAGATTCAAACAGGAGCGGAGGGCGCAACAGGTTCAAATCCAGAAATGGAAGGTCGCAATCTCGAAATCCCAAAAATTTCAACAATTCAAATCAGAACCAGAAGGTGATCGAATGTTGGAACTGTGGCAAGACCGGGCACTACAAAAATCAGTGTAGATCCCCGAAGAAAGAAAAAGAAGGAAAGACGGAAGCAAACATCGTAGCAGAAGAGACAGACGATGCTCTGATATGCTCTTTGGAGAACAAGTCGGAGTCATGGGTGTTAGACTCCGGAGCCTCCTTCCGTGCTACCTCCAACAAAGAACTCTTAATGAGTTATTCTCCAGGCAACCTTGGCAAGGTATACCTTGGTGATGATCAGCCTTGTGACGTGGTTGGCAAGGGCGATGTACAGATCAAGCTGAACGGATCTGTGTGGAAGCTAAGGGATGTGAGACACATTCCTGACTTAAGGAAAAATTTGATCTCAGTAGGTCAGTTAGCAACCGAAGGTTATGTCACAACCTTCAATGGCAATTCTTGGAAAGTTTCCAGAGGTGCAATGACAGTTGCTCGTGGCCAGAAGAGTGGTACACTCTATATGACAGCAAACACTTGTGGGTCAATTGCAGTTGCAGACAGCAAGGACGATCCAAACCTATGGCACCAGAGACTTGGTCACATGAGTGACAAGGGGCTCAAGATCATGCACTCCAAGGGGAAACTACCAGACCTACAGTCAGTTGACACTGACTTATGTGAAAGCTGTATCTTTGGGAAGCAGAAGAGAGTTAGCTTCATAAAGAGTGACAGACCGCCTAAGCAAGAAAAGCTTGAGCTAGTTCACACGGATGTTTGGGGCCCAGCTACTGTCTCATCCATTGGCGGGAAGTCATACTTTGTGACTTTTATTGACGACCATTCCAGGAAGGTGTGGGTTTATTTCTTGAGATACAAATCAGAAGTGTTCGAAGTATTCAAGAAGTGGAAAGTCATGGTGAAAAATGAGACAGGCCTAAAAATCAAGAAGTTGAGATCCGACAATGGTGGTGAATATGATGACACCGGGTTCAAGAAGTTCTGTTATGAAAATGGCATCAGACTAGAGAGGACTGTGCAAGGGACACCGCAACAGAATGGCGTAGCAGAACGAATGAACCGAACATTGACTGAGAGAGCCAGAAGCATGCGGATACATGCAGGATTGCCCAAGCAGTTCTGGGCAGAGGCAGTCAACACAGCAGCCTACTTGATCAACCGAGGACCATCAGTTCCGCTAGAGCACAGAATACTAGAGGAGGTTTGGAGCGAAAAAGAGGTAAAACTTTCACACTTGAAAGTTTTTGGTTGTGTATCATATGTGCATATTAGTGATCAGGCTAGGGGAAAGCTTGACCCTAAGTCACTAAAATGCACCTTCATCGGATATGGTGGAGATGAATTTGGGTATAAATTCTGGAATGACCAGACCAAGAAGGTGATCAGAAGTCGAGACGTGATATTCAATGAGAGGGTGATGTACAAAGACAGAGATGCACTACAGTCTAGTGGTGTAACACTGGGTGATCCTATGTACGTTGATCCAGATGATATCCCAGATAAAATTAAAGTGCAACAAGCAAATGAGAGTCCTCAGTTAGAGGAACAGACACCCCAGAGTAGTACACAACAGACTGATCCACCACAGTCTCCATCTCCATCTCCTATACTAAGGAGATCTTCACGGCCTCTTGTACCAAACAGAAAGTACATGAATTATTTACTACTCACTGATGCTGGAGAACCTGAATGCTACGATGAAGCATGTCAGGTGGAGGATGCTAGCAAGTGGGAGTTTGCAATGAAAGAAGAGATGAAGTCCCTTATCTCTAACAAGACATGGGAGCTAACTGAGTTACCCGTGGGAAAGAAAGCCTTACACAACAAATGGGTGTATCGAGTCAAGGAGGAACATGACGGTTCCAAAAGGTACAAGGCAAGACTTGTAGCCAAAGGCTTCCAGCAGAAAGAAGGAATCGACTACACCGACATATTTTCACCGGTTGTGAAACTGACTACCATTCGGTCAGTTTTAAGTATTGTTGCAGCAGAAGACTTGCACCTTGAGCAGTTAGATGTAAAAACTGCTTTCCTCCATGGTGATCTTGAGGAAGAGATATACATGCAGCAGCCGGAGGGTTTCTCAGAAAATGGAAATGAGAAGCTCGTGTGTAAATTGAAGAAGAGCTTGTATGGATTGAAACAGGCTCCAAGGCAGTGGTATAAAAAGTTTGACAGGTTTATGCAGACAAACAACTATTTCAGATGCAATGCTGACCATTGCTGCTACTTCAAAAGATTTGAGTCCAGCTACATTATTTTGCTACTTTATGTCGATGACATGTTAGTAGCAGGATCCGACATGGGCGAAATCAGAAAATTGAAGAAGCAACTGTCGAGTGAGTTCGACATGAAAGACTTGGGCGCAGCAAAGCAGATTCTTGGGATGAGAATCAACAGAGACAAGCCAAATGGTACTTTGCAGTTATCTCAGGTGGAGTACATTGGGCGTGTTTTGAAAAGGTTCAGCATGAGTGATGCTAAGGCAGTTAGTACACCTTTGGTTAGTCACTTTCGACTATCCAAGGAACAGACACCCAAGACGGAGGAAGAAAGGAACTTCATGGCTAAGGTTCCATATGCCTCAGCCATTGGAAGTCTCATGTACGCCATGGTTTGCACAAGACCAGATATTGCTCATGCAGTGGGAGCTGTGAGCAGATTCATGACTAATCCTGGAAAGCAACACTGGGAAGCAGTCAAGTGGATACTAAGGTATCTACGAGGCACCACTGAAAAATGCTTATGTTTCAGAAAAGGAGAATTGAGACTACAAGGCTTTGTAGACTCGGACTTTGCTGGTGAGGTAGACAATAGGAGGAGTACTACCGGTTACATCTTCACGGTGGGTACTACAGCAGTTAGTTGGGCATCACAATTGCAAAAGATCGTTGCCTTATCTACTACAGAGGCAGAATACGTAGCAGTGACCGAGGCCAGCAAGGAGATGATCTGGTTACAGGGATTGTTAGCAGAATTGGGTCTAAAACAGATGAAGAATATTTTGCACAGTGACAGTCAGAGTGCTATACATCTGGCAAAGAATTCAGCATTTCATTCAAGGACCAAGCATATAGGACTTCGTTATCACTTCGTCAGATCTTTATTAGAAGATGGGGTGTTAATACTTGAGAAGATCCAGGGCAGTAAGAATCCAGCTGACATGTTAACCAAGATAGTTACTACAGAGAAACTGAAGCTGTGCTCAGCTTCAGTAGGTCTTCAAGGATAGAAGACAAGAGAGTCTCACACCCAGCTCACTGATAGATGCGATGGATGAGTTGCAGTTCAAAAGTCTCCAAGTGGGAGATTGTTAAAGAATGGAGACTTTTGTGGATAATGGAGAATAAAGCCATGAAACATGCAACTCATGTTTTGTGGATAATGGAGAATAAAGCCATGAAACATGCAACTCATGTTTTGTGGATGATGGAGATAAAACCATGAAACATGCAACTCATGTTTTGTGGAGATAAAGCCATGAAACATGCAATCCATGTTTTGTGAATAATGGAGACAAAACCCCACCACTCACCTATCTTTATGAATTTTATTTGTGCCCTCCATTTGCTATAAAAAGCCATCAAATGGCAAAGGAAGGATATGTGAAGAAGAATCACCTAGAGAGTAAGAGAAAAATTGCAAGTGTGCAATTTGAGAGCAATTGTAGGGAGAGAAAATAGTGTTGTGTTTGTGAGCCAAAAATACGGAGTGAGTATTTTTTGAGTGTGGGTGATACACAGTGTGTGTTTGTGTGATACACAATTTGTAAACACAATATTTATTTAGTGAAAGTGGGTGTGAGCCGTGGACGTAGCCAAATTGGTGAACCACGTATATCCTCGTCTTGTGTCAATTTCTCTACATCCATTCTGTCCATTTGAATTGCATTTTATTTATTCTCTTGAGCCACTGAATCTCAAGGTCCTGGAAAAATCATTGGTGGAATTTAGCAGCGTCTAATTTCCCAACAAAATCAACCAATTTTAGATCGTAACTTTTGGATATAAATCTGCTGAAAATAACCTCAAAAATGGATTCTGCACGCCGAGATATGTAAGCAAGGTCATTACTAGCGTCAAAGGTCCACCCGAATAGGCTAAACGCACTAGAATGCACCGTAGATCCATGGACTCGACCAGACCATATAAAATTT
>BRYF01000010.1:757500-760000 GCA_030159135.1 Actinidia polygama
CTTTACAATTAAAGAGGAAGAAGCAAACTAAGTAAAATTTTTATTCAAATTTAGAAGAAAAAAAATCTACTTAAGACTAAAAAATAGCTAATTTATTAGGTAAAAAATATCTTTTGTTGTCATTAGTCTACTTTTTTCTAAATTGAATATATTTTTTTATATTTTTAAATTCTTCTCATCAAGAATAATTGAAAAATTGTAAAATGATCAATCGATTTAAAAGTCCATTAAAGACAAAAAAAATTCAAAAATCACAACAATTTAAAAAGTATTTTGAAAGTTAAACCAAATAAAACTAGTTTTTTCATTATATATTTTTTTAGATTAAGTGGAACAAAAAAACAAAGTTTGGTGTTTGAGGTAAAAAAAATACTATTTTTTTTTCAAACATACCTCAAACACACCAAATAAGATTTACAAAAAATACAATTAGACGGACAAAGAAACTTATCCCAAACAGAGAAAAAAAACTTGGCTATACCCAAACAAGCCCTAACTTATTTTTTATAGTTTAAATACAACAACCTAACACATATTCATTTTTCAGAGCAATTTTCCAAAACCTCTTTTCCGCTAATCATAACGGAAAAATAACTTCATCACTTTACTCGAAAATTCGGTGAGTCAAGTATTCAAAAATAAAGTAGATATGGGTGTAAGTGATAATCACCTAAAGTACAGGGGGTATAAGTGAAAATATCCCTCGTAATTACTATAATTATTTGGAATAGTGTTGTAAATTTATAGTGGGTATGGATCGGGTTGGTGTTTTCAGTGAAAATTTTGCAAAACCCATAACCCACCCGCCTAGTAGGAATTTATTTGAACTCAGTCCTTTGCCTACGTCTCATTATCGCTTCCACTCATCCTCAATCTCCAAAATCGTATATAATCAACAACTCTCTCTCTCTCTCTCTCTCTCTCTCTCACACGAACTCTCCCTCTCTATCTACTTCCATATTTTTGGTGGTTGTACCAGGTCCAGAGATTTCTGACGACGATGATGCCATTGAAAGCGGAAACAGATTCAGAGAGACGAGCGCCCATAGGTGTTCCCGGTGCCCGAGAAGTAGCAGATCAAGTTGGCGGTGTAGCAGAAACAGGTCAACGCCAAAATGGCCACGCCGATGACGACGACCAGGTCTCTTTCTCACTAGTGCTATAGCCAGGGCGGTCATGAGGTTTTTGGAGCTCTAGGCCAACTTTTAAAATAGGGATTTCATTTTTGGGTTATTTAGAAATTTAAAAGGTAAAATTGGCATAAGTTTTTTCTCTTATTTCATGGGATAAAATAAAAAAAAGCAATCTCTCATAGTTCGAATTGAGAAAGAGCTTATACTTTAAGGGTCAAACTAAGTTAAATGTACAATGTGAAAAACTTAATAGTTAAAGGATCAAAGTAAAAAGATGGAATACTTTTAAGGGGAGAAAGTGTGTTTATTAAAAATAGATATAGTACAGCATATTCCCGTAGTTGCCGAATACAAGTTCTCTCTCCACTAATCCCAAATTAGAAGATCTAAGGTCAACTAACACGTGTCAAAATACAAATAAATAAACATGGTAAATCCCTAGATTGCATCACACCAAATCAACCAATCATCATTACTCGTATATAACCCCTCTCTCTTCTCACTGTTCTGACTCGGAGAAATTACTAAAATTTTTTGGCTTAAAATTTTTCTTAGAGAACCCTAAATTTTGTGTGTTTTGCGGGGGCCTTAGGCCATAGTCTTGTTGGCCTATACCCGGGACGGCCCTAATTATAGCATATAATCATGTCTTTGCCATAATAAAAACTCAGTTTCGACTAGGTTTTTCTTGTTTGTTTAGCTAACTGCATGTTTTGGTATTTGAGTTTTTTTAATATTTAATGATTTTTTATTTTTTGATGAAATTTTTATACTTTTTAGTGAATGAGAGAAATTAAAAAAAAATTATTTAATTTAATTTTTTTTATTAAAGATAAAGAAAAATTATTTAAAAAAAATAAATAAATGAACCAAGCTGCTTGAGTTTGCTCGCGTTAGATTTGTTAAAAACTTGCTTGAAATTAGTTTGTTACATAAATAAACCAGCTTAAACATATTTTTTAATTTTGTTAAGCTTCAAATTAAGTTTGAACAATCTACTACTCGACTCTATAAGCTTTTAATGTGTAAAAAATTTAAGTCACCCGAGGTCGACTCGTGATTGATTTGATTAAAGCTCATTTGAGTTAGGTCTGCCAAAATTGAAACTTATTTTTAAAACTTGTTAAGTTTTCGGACCAATCATGAATAGTATGTTATTCGGCTTATTTATCACAAAAGATTATTTTGCTTTTAGTAGAATTTTCTTACCTTTGAACATAATCTTTGCTTTTTTTAAATTTATCTCGTTAAGAAGAACGAAAAAATTATAAAATTTTAATAAAATCATGAAAAATATTCACTAAATACCAAAAACTTGGAAATCAGAGTAGCTAAATTTACTATAAAAAGCTGGTCCAAATTGGGCC
>BRYF01000010.1:785000-790000 GCA_030159135.1 Actinidia polygama
ATGTTTGGTTAGGTAGTGTTTTTGGTTTTTCAACCCCACGTGTCCAATATTATAGAAATTTCTTGTGAGTTTTTGTTTTTACAATCGATAGACGAGGACAGGGGAAGGGGATGATGAACTTCGCAATGACAAGACTCAAATCCAGGCTCCACGCGATATGAATTCACTCGAACCCAAGTGTCCAATATTGGAGAAATTTCTTGTGAGTTAACCTTCTAATACTTTGGCAAAATTCAATTATCTGCAATCTGATTTCACTAGAGTTGTCCAATTTTTTCCTTGTATTGGTTTTTAATGTTTATTCTCTTTGCTTTTGGGATGGGTAAGTTGTTTGAACAAGAAATCGAAGTCTCGAGTGGTGAAGAAGAATGTTAATCCTGAGTGGAATGAAGATATTACACTTTCTATCTCAACTCAAATCTCCCAATCAAGATTGTAAGTGTTTATCAACTATAGTGTTTTAGGAGTACTTATTGACACGCCCCCAATCCTAGAGCGTGATCGGCCGGCGAAACATAGCAATAATCAACCAACAAAATTGATAATAAATGTGTGCTGACTCACCTCCAAAGGTGCTCTATTTATCTGCAAGTGTAAGATTGACAGTTGTAGTTTTATCTAGAAGTCCGGAATCGTATTTCTTCAAGGACTAAGCCCAATATAGGCTATTGAAACTAAACTCACACTAAGTTAACTTAAAATTAAATTGCAATTAAAGGGAAAAGAGAAAAGAAAAAAGACCGAAAATCTTTTGGTTTTGCGAATTGTGGTGATATTCTAATTATCTAATTAAAGCAATGATCTATTAAAAGCTAATTGACAAAATAAAAGCAAGAAATTGAAATGCTAATGGAAATTAAACAATGTAAAAGGGAATTGGGTTCAATTGATCCAAACACATAAATAATCCAAGTCTCCATTGAAGGTTGATAACTCAAATTGCTAAGCCACAATCAAGGGTAGCAATTCGGAAGATTTAGCTTTTATAATTGAGGATTCAACTCTAATTGATGTTAGATTTATAGGAAATCTAAGGATCCTAGGCTAATACGATTTGGTCAATTCCAAGCCACAATTGCTAAATCATGGCTTGAAATTGCCAAACATAGTCAATAGCATAGGTGATCTAAGAGATCTAACAATCAATAGGAGAGAATTGTAAATCCAATTAGATAAAACAATGAATTCATGGGACACATCAAATGAAGCCTTGGATTCCTTGACTGTTCTTTACCATTGAACCCAATTTGAAGACTAGCTAATTAAATCCATCATGAAAGCTTTGAAATACTTGAAATAAACTTAAAAATATTAATTTGATTCAAATAAACAAGAGAAATCTCGAACTGAATGCATGAAAATGTAAATACTTCTATTGAATCTTGAATCTAAGTGATTACAATGATAAAAGAGAAATACTTAATTGACTCCAAAGTATTCTAAGCTAAAAACTACAAAAAAACCTAAGTGGTTGCCACCCCTAAGCTCTGATCTCCTAAAAATTACAATGAAAGTTTGGATTTATAGGTCCAAGTTTTGAAACCCTAGAATTTTGCCAAAAAATAGCCTTGGCGTTCAAACGGCTCAATGGGCGTTAGAACGCCCGTTCAATTCTGGGATGCAAGTTTTTGGGGCGTTCGAACGGCTTCCTAGGTGTTCGAACGCCTAGTTCAGTTTTTCACCCCTATTGCAACTCAATTTTGACAACTTTACAGATCGATTCAGCCAATGCTCATTACATAAAAAGTTGTAGCCCTTGAAGTCTTCTTTTTAATGCTTTAAAAATTAGCTCAATCGGATATGGGAATAAAAAATTATGGCCAAAATACCCAGACATGTTTTCAGTAAAATTCCAAAATTTACCTTGGCGTTCGAACGTCCAAACAGGAATTCGAACGGCAAGGAAAAAATTGGAATTTTAGCTCTCTGGACGTTCGAACGGTAATTTTTTCTTATTTTAATTTTTTTTTTGATTTTGAGGCCTTTCAGAGCCAAATTGGCCGACGCACGTTAGATGCAAAAATTTATAATTTGATGAGATCTTTCCAACGGTGTAGGAATCAACTCAATCGGACATCTGTAGAAAAATATGACCCATTTTCGCGATATTTTCCCCAATGGAATTTTTTTATTTTGCATGCGGGTTTGATCTCTTTTTGCCTTTATTAGCTCCTATAACCTACAAAACACACACAAAACATAATCAAACAAATATCTAACTAAAAAAAAGAAATTAACGCTAATCTAAGTCTAACAAAGTGCGAATTAAATGCCTATAATTATACTTTTATGGTGTAATCATGTGCTAAACTGTAAAGCCATAAACCATCCAACTAATATCTAGAATCTCTAAACAACCCATCATCAACCAACCTCTAAACAAAGTCTAAAACTTCTAACTAATAAAAAATGAATGATGTACTAACTCACTACTACATGAAAATTATCGTATCTAGAGGTCAGCATAGTGGGTACCAATTAAACCACATAATCCTCGTCTATGGTCCAAGAAACTAACCAGAAAATAGTGAAAACAACGTCAGCTTAAAAACTCATAAGTAGTAAGCATGTATAGTTGGATAGAGTTCTAAAATAGGAATTTAAAAAAAAGTATAAATAGAACATAATCATAGCATACGATTGAATATTGAGAAAACTAGGCAATATAAATTCATTTTATCAATATTTATAATTGGCATCACAACATGATACATATAAAAATCTCAAGACTCTCAAATTAAGCACGATGTCAGTGTGATAACAACATGATCATCAATAGTCTATGGAAACAAACATAATTCACACATTTTATTATAAATTACTGGTCGAATTTTCTCACATTTTAGTATTTTTGTTTATTTTAATTGTACAATTTAATCGTTATTTGGCACGAGTAAATTTTTAAATGATTTTGTATTTAAAAAATAACATTAGAGAGATCAGAAGAGTCAAAAGAAAACTCAATTGATAAGAACAAGCAAAGCATCAACGGTTCTAAACCTGACCAATCGAACAATTCCTGAACCGGTTGGGACTGGAGCAGAGCACCAGGTTGTGCAGCTAAGTAGGTCAGCAAAGTCTGCCACAGAGGTCTATGGCAGTTGCTAAGAAGATTGGGTCAAAGAAGGGATTTCTCTCACTCTAGAAGTGTGGGCCTCCTCCATACATCCCCATAATTATTATGAACTATGATTTTTTGACTTTGTTGGCTGGAGTTTTTTTTGTGGACTTATGACCAGAAAGGAGCTCTCTCTCTCTCACACACAAATGGGGTCTCTCTCTCTCTCTCTGTATATATAAAGGAGGGGGCTCCTCCATACGAAGTAGCAGGGATTCTTGGGACTAAAATATTTTTTCATTTTTAGTTAGTTTTAGAATATATTAGATTAGGTAGTTTTGAAGTTTCAGATTTGTATTTTCCGGATTTCATTCTTTCGATTAATGGTTATAAGTTCTCTTATTTAATTTTGCACTATTAATAATTCTATTTTGTACTTAGCTCTTTCTTAATTTCATGTTAATTTCTCATGCGTTATTTAATTTATTTTGTACAAAAGATTGAACCCATGGAGGGATAAATTTATTGGTTTGGTTTAAGTACTATGTCTTATTCCAACCCTTAATTTGAACTAATTTATTCTCTTTCAAAATTGTTTCAATAGTTGTTTTGCATTGATTAATGATATTTTTTAGATCAAAACTTATAATTGCACATCTTTGATTATTGTGAACAAGATTACTCGGTACAAGTAATGTTTAGATCTATTGTATTTTAAGTGTCTGAAATAGTGTATGAAAACATTACCAATTTCATAAATAGCAAGGAGAAAATTAGGTACTTGAACCATGTCACTTTTACATTTGTAGTTTACATTTCATTTCACAATCTTTCAAAAATTATAAAAATATATTTTTATAATTTTTACACTTGCAACAAAACTCAAGCTTGCAACTTAAGCTCTACGTGAAAAATGACTTTGACACTTCCGAGTATTATGCTGCATTGGCAGGTTTTTACGCTTAGAAACTCCAATCTAAAGATAGAAATATCAAACTATATGTTTCCCTCTTAATAATAATCCCTAACCCCAAACCACCATGATTCATGTCTTGACCGTTTGATAAACCAATTGTAGTGCAAGAAACAACATACTGAAAATTCAACCGTTGATCATCACAATTGACCCTATAAATCAGCCAATTTTAGATCGTTACTTTTGGATATAAATCTGCTGAGAATAACCTCAAATATGGATTTTACACGCCGAGAAATGTAAGGAGGGTTATTTTGTATTCTTCTTTTTCATCATCCATCATGCAATGAATCCCCCAATGAGGACATCAATGCATTATTCCACAAACATCAAAACCATTCCCCATTGCTGAACCCAACAGCCAATACATAAGGAAAAGGGAACAACATCCATCATGATCGAAAACGCCGCTGCCGTGGTCGGAAAAGCTGTTACCGCCACTGCCACTCCGCTCCGTCACGGCTTCCCTTGAGCGCCAATGTTACTCTCCATAGCTGCTGTTCCACCACTCCATCTCGGTATCTCCCATGGCTTCTCCTCTTCTTCTTCTTCTTCTTCTTCTTTTCTCTCTCTCTCTCTCTCTCTCTCTCTCTCTCTCTGTCTAATCAGTAACCCCAATTTTGTTAATCTGTATATGCTAATCGAAGATAACCGAACCACACACCATCTGGCCACTCTCGCACGCGTAATTACCCACCATCTAAAAATACAAAATTTAATTTAAATTGCAAACAGTACCCCCTGGGTACCGAATTTAAACAAAATGACCCTATTCAACCTACCCAGTAGTATGATATGGGTGATACGGTACTCCACTATAGCTTGAAAATAGGAAAGCTAAAAAAGCAGATAAATTGTTTCCTATCAAAAAAATTAGAAATTAACAATAAAAAAAAGAAGAGAAGTGGCTTCCATCTCTCTTCATGCATACTTTCAACGTCACATCCAAGATAAGTGTGTTTTATA
>BRYF01000010.1:820000-827500 GCA_030159135.1 Actinidia polygama
GCACATTAAATGATGTTGAGGACCCGCTTCTCTTGTTATTGATGCACCTCAAGAGTCAAGACTTCCCATGGATTCCAACTCAAATCAAACCAAAGTTGTTAATCTTTTTTGCATCATCATTAGCAAATGTATGGATCGCCTAGCAAAAAGCATGATAGATGAATATAGATATTTTTATATTTTTAATTGTGTACCTCAATTTTTATTTAATCAAATTGAATGACTGTAATGGGGGTATTACGTACCTAGTACTATTTATGTTTGTGTTTAGTTTGAATTAAGTGCGTCTTTCTAACAAAAAGAAAAAGGAAACTATTGGGGTCATTTATTCGCACCCCCCATTCTTCCACAGTTAGTTAAGGGACAAAGTGGGATGCTTAGTTGTTTGGGATTCAAAGCAGGAATCGGTCAATATTATAAGGGAAAGAAGTGCATTTAACCCAAGAAACAGAGACTAACAGCCATTACAAAAAATTAGTTTTTGCATATTTTTAGGAAACCACCTCTTCAAGCCCTAATACAAAACCCACCGTCCGCCACCTCTCTTCCACACTCCGCCACCTCGTAGAACCGCCGCGGTCTTCCTCCTCTTGCTTCACCACCTCAACATCTCTGGTCTCTCTCTCTCGATTAGGGTTTGAAGCGGTAGATATAGGGTTCCTAAAATGTGAACTTTTGGAATGTGAAGAGGATTAATTCACTGGGTTGAGACTTGACTATTTGACTTTTCTCTTCTCTTTACCTTCCCCCTCATTTCCTCCCTTTTTCCTTCTCTCTTTCCTCAAAAGCACTCTGCTTACCAACTTGTAAAATTAAGGCTTCGATATTGCAGATAGAAACCAATTCGCCATCAACAAACAGGTAAACTATCCATTTCCCTTCAATTTCAACATTGCAGATATGTCTCCGCAGCCTCGTCACTTTGTTATTTGATATACCTAGTTGATGTTTATATTGGGAGTACTCAATCTGTTTACAAACAACTAGAAAGAACCCCCATAATGTTGATCACTTGCATCCAAAGTGCTAGCTAGCTATCCAGAAATTTCTCCCCAAAAAGGCTAACCAGTAAGCGGGGTTTGTAGTACATATTCAAAGTTAGTGTCACATGGGTTGGATGGATGTGATCCATAAATTTACTTTAGTTGTGGGGTACTTTTAGTTCTAGTTGTATTATAGTTGCAGTTGCATAGACTAGAATTGGGCAATTTGGGTATACTTCTTAATTACTTCCTCTGTCCTACTTTGTTTATCTTAATGGGGATATTCAAAAATGGTTGTCTATTTTAAAAAGTCAAAGAATGAAATTTGTGTGTTCTTAAAACTATTCCTTTCAAATAGCCATATACATATATACATATATTTATATATACGTATATATGTATATATATGGAGAGAGAGAGAGAGAGAGAGAGAGAGAGAGAGAGAGAGAGAGATGCTTTTAAAGTGAAAAATTAAGAGGCAATGTTGAAAATTATATATTTGAATTTAACCTTCAATGCATTAATACCACATCTCCTTCATAAAAAAATCACTCTCTACAAAGACAAAGAAAATGCTACGAAGGAAGGGAGGCTAGGGAGAACTATTTTTTGTTCCTGAATTGTATGTAATTGATTGTGTATAGATTCTTCAATGAGTTGATACATATATGTGGCTAGGAGGGTTGGTAACTTTTATTTGTTTGTCCCTGTTTTCATTTTTAGCTGGGGGCTAGTTTCATGGTTTTTTGGTTCGGAGTGATCGTTTGATACATCTTCAAAGATTTGATAAATCGTAGTGCAGCTTCAGGTATATTATAAGCATTTCTTCTATGGCAATTGTGAGAGACCAAGAGGCCTTCTCTTTCATGCCTCGGTGCACTTACGATGTTTTCTTAAGCTTCGGAGGTGAAGACACCCGCAAGACCTTCACCGACCACCTCTATGAAGCTTTTTTTCACACCTTTAGAGATGACAAGGGTATTGAGAGACGTGAAAATGTTGACTTAGAATTAGAGAAGGTGGTTAAGGCAGCAAGGAGTTCTATTATTGTGTTCTCCGAAGACTATGCTTTTTCCAGATGTTGCCTCGACGAACTTGTGATGATCATTGAACACAAGAGGACATCGGAACATGTAATTCTGCCAATCTTCCATGACGTGGTTCCCTCTTGAGTTAGACATCAAACAGGGAGCTTTGAAGAGGCATTTGGTAGACATGAAGGGCTATTAATGATGGAAACAGATGGGAAAAGGGAGTACTGGAGGAATAAGGTGGAAGGGCGGAGGAAAGCACTTAGAGAAGTTGCTAATCTAGCAGGGATGGACTTACGCAATGATGCTAACGGGTACTTTCCTCGTAATTTCCTTGCACATCATTTGGTAAGTCATTCTGAAATTGTTTAGCCTTGTTAAAATAATCAGGTGAGGAAAACTTAAAAGCTATTCAATATTTTATGACATGGTATTTTCATTTCCCATCATATTCTTCCTACCACATTTAACCTTTTTGTTTCTCATTCCCACTTTTGTTTTCATATAAGCAACTATGATTTTTTTCCTCTCCCGCGTGCATGTCATTGGATAATTGTTTTCCCTATTTGAGTGATTGTTGATGTCTTCCTTAAAACAACTCCACAATTAAGTAAGTTTCCAATTTGTTACAATTTTCCTAAAAAATTCTTTGCGTGCAAGCTATTTCTAAATAACCTTGTTCACAAAACTTGACATAACTTGACACTTTCTTCTGAATCTTACAAAACTTTATTTATTTTTAATATTTTCTTTTTAGTATGACTTTTAGAAGACATGACATGATTTCTGAGCTTTATTTATTTATTAATTGCAACTTGTAGGTTCGATTCAATACTTATATCAAGAAAATTATCAAAGAAATTGGGAGCAAGTTGAATCGCCCAATCTTGCATGTTGCTTCCTACCTGATTGGTATGGAATATCGAGTTTGAAATATTAATTTGTGGTTACGGGGTGAGTCAGCTGGTGATGGCATAGTAGTGATTTGTGGGATTGGTGGAATAGGGAAAACAACCATTGCCAAATATGTTTATAATTTAAACTTTGAAAGATTTGGTAGTAGTAGCTTTCTTGCAAATATTAGAGAAACTTCAGAACAATATAATGGTTTAGTTGGTTTACAAAGGCAACTTCTTTCAAACATTTTCAGAAGGGAAGAGAAAAATATAAGCAATGTTGATGAAGGAATCATTAGGATTGAACATGTCCTGAGGTGCAAAAAGGTTCTTGTTGTTCTTGATGACGTGGATCATCGATGCCAGTTAGATTCACTAATTGGTATGCATAAGCAATTTCATCCGGGAAGTAAAATTATCGTCACGGCCAGGAACAAGAATCTATTAAAGCGGAATGAAGTCTATAAGATATATGAGGTGGAGAACTTTAATGATGAGGAATCAATGGAGCTTTTCAGTTGGCATGCCTTTGGACAAGACCATCCCGAGGAAGAATACTATCAGCATTCAGGAAAAGTATTAAGGCATTGCTGAAGGCTTCCTTTAGCTCTTCAAGTTTTGGGTTCTTCTCTAATTGGAAAAAACATAGGCATATGGGAGAGCTAATTACAAAAACTTGCAGTTATTCCAGACTCGCAAATTCTTCAAAAACTTAAAATAAGCTATGACTCCTTAGAAGATGGCCATACCAAGAGATTATTCCTTTATATTGCTGGTTTTGTTATTGGTGAGGGGAAAGATTTCACGGTTAAAATTCTAGATGGATGTGGTTTCTTCACAACAATTGGGGTGGAAAATCTCATAGACAGGTATCTCTTAACAATTAATGAACTCAAGAAATTGAGCATGCACCAACTGCTTCAAGACATGGAAAGGGAAATCATTCGTCAAGAATCACCCAAGGAGACGGGTAAATGTAGCCTGTTGTTGCACCATGAGGATTCATTTAACATATTGAGAGGAAAAACTGTGAGAAACACGGTCCTCGTATACCTATTTTAGTTTATTTGTGCACGAGTGTCTTTGTCTTATCTAAAATGTTTTCTATTTTCAGAGAACAAGTAATATTGAAGGCCTCTACCTTGACATGCGTATGCTACAGAACAGTGGATGGTTCAATAGAAACTTTGGTACTCGCGATACAAAACGAACACACTTCGAAGAACTTAATGGTGCACCATTACTTGCAGACGAAGGCCATTCACATAAACGGCATTATCTTAGTTTCATCCACTGGTTCCCAGTAAAAAATGCTGCCAGAAGTTCAAATCAGATAGAGTTGAAATGGATACATTTGCCGGGATGCCTAAGCTTAATTCTGTAGAAATCAAGGGAGGTTTTAAGGACTTTCCCAAAGAATTAAGATGGTTGTCTTGGCATCAATTTCCTCTAAACTCCATACCGAGTGATTTTCCACTTCAGATCTTGGTTGCTCTTGACTTGAGCCATAGCAAGTTGGAGCATGTTTGGAAGGGAGCCATGGTACGATTTAAATTTCCCTCCTTTTACATTTAATGCTCTTTGCTGTGAGGATTAAATAACTTCTGAATTCTTTAAATTGCTTTCCAATTCTCAATCTTAGTCACTGCCATGGCCTCACTTGTATCCCCCACGTCACCGTATTCCCAAATCTTGAAGATTTGATCCTTGAGGATTGCGTACGCATGGTTGAGGTTCATGAATCAATATGGGAATTAAAGGAGCTTGTTTCCTTGAATTTGGGAGGATGCAAAAATCTTAAGAATCTTCCAAGAGAAATCCATTGTTTAACGTCTCTTGTGAAACTCAATATATCCGGTTGCTCAAAGCTTGATCTATTAGCAGAGGAGGAAAAGATGAAATCTTTGACTGTTCTCCCAGCAGATGGAATTACAATAAACAGAAAGTGTGCTCTTGGGGTTGAATCATGGAGTACGCTCTTCAAGCCTTTTGTATTCAAACCAAGAAAAAGTCCAGAATCCATCTATTTTTCATTGGCTACTTACCTCGCGCACTAAAAACCTTAATTCTTGCAGAGTTCAATCTGTCAACTGATGATCTTGCTAGAAGTCTTGGTAGCTTATCCTTGTTGCAAGACTTGAATCTGGGTTGGAATCCAATTTATAGCCTACCAGAGAGTATCAAATTTCTTACAAAGCTCACGCAACTTAGATTATATGATTGCGATAGACTCTAATTCCTACCAGAACTCCCAATGAGCGTAGATTTTTTGAATTTAAGTGGTTGTACATCACTAGAGATGGTAACGAATCTTCCTAACCTGTTTACACGGCTACGTTTGTCTGTGAATAATTGCGTCAATCTAGTTGAAGTTCAGGGTATGTTCAAACAAATTTGAGGCAATTGGAAATATTGATTTAAGAATAAATGAAGACTTTGGCTTAGTCGATCACTTGGAATCCATGAGAAGCCACGAAGTGAAGTTTTTAAACAACCTTACAGGCACAACAATGAAGCGTCCGATTCAGGTGTTCTTTTAACTCTGTCTATATATGCTTATGTTTTGCTATATACTATGTATTTGAATTGGTAGTTCTAACATTATAAATACCATACCATGCCACAGGGAGTGTCTGACTTTGGTATATACAGCTTATTTCTTCGTAGTAGCTTGGTGCCAGGTTGGTGCAGCAACTATAAGAAAAGTGGGTCCATTATAGAATTTAACGTGCCATCAAATCCTAATCTCAAGATCCGGGCCTTGAAAGTATACATGCTCTATGCATATGCCAGTGATGAAGGCCATTCAGACTCGGAAGATCATTTGAATCATAATATTTACTGGGGTCATGATAGAATCACGATCACAGATAAGGCCAAGGGTCTGTCGTGGAAATACTGGCCAATCTGGAAAGCATTTCCAGATGGCAACCAAGATTGGGTATGGTTAAGCCATTGGAAGATTGGGCATCAGTACATAATGGAACCGGGCGATGAAATGGTAGTCCGTGCATTTGTTACTGAGCTTTATCAAGTAAAGGAAGTTGGAGTAGAAATTATTTATGATGAGGACAAAATACCTATCCTTCTCGGCATGATGACATCGATGTTTTAGATTTAACACCATGTCTTCAAGGGCCAGGCGAATACTTCCTATGCCATTATTTTCAAATAACATACCAATACTACTACAAAGAGAAACTGCAGGGGGGGTGTATCTTTCAATTAGTTAAATATAGTCATTTGTAGAAACTAGAAAGAAGCCATTACCACTGATTTCAAATAAGCATAAACAAAATAAACATAATTGTTGATTCCGTGTTGTGATCGTGCATGGAATGGTCCCGACATCTATAGTTATAATTCGAAAAGTTTACATTTCAAATGTGTGACAGTGTTCCAAATCAATAAACATTTTCTTTTCTTATTGAAATCTTCACCCAGTGATTACCATTAATCTGGTTAAAATCTTTGACGTGTTAAGTTAGGCATAACTCAGGATTGAAATTGAAAAAATTAATACATAAGGGATCAGAGTGTAAAAAGTACATTTTTTAGGGACCACTGACATAATTTATGGAATATTTAAACAAAACAAATATTTAAAGTAGAAATTGGTCAATACTTTGAGGAGAAAAGTGTAATTTATCCAGATTAGTAAAATGTCAACTCCTGAAATGTGAGCATGATCTGTTCAAAATGTTGACAATTGACTTCTCTCTCTCCCCCGTATTTGCTCCCTCTTTCCTCTTCTCTTTCATCAAATCACTAGTTACCAACTTACAAAATTAGGGGCTTCAAATTTGCATTCAAGCCCTTCCAGATTTATGGAAGAAACCAACTAGCCATCATCAAACAGGTAAACCAAGCATTTCCCTTCAATCTCAATATGGTAGATATTACTACTCAGTCTCATCACTTTGTTATTTGATTTTATATTTGGAATGCCTAATCCATATAATATCATCAACTAGAAAGAACCCATATAGTTAATCATTTGCATCGAAATGATAGCCAGAAAGTGAGATTTGTAGTAAAAATTCAAATTTCATGCAAAATTTATGGCTGATGTTGCCCCTTTTGTTTTGGTAATTTTGGGAGAGTTGGGATAATTTCCAAACTGTTTTGGGTAGGAAGTATTTTTGGTTTTTCGAACCCAAGTGTCCAATATTGAAATTTCTTGTGAATTTTTGTTTTTATAATCGATATGGGATAGGGGAAGAAGATGTTGCATTTAAATCGAGATGAATCCAGACTCCACATCATCCATAATTTCTTCCAATTACTCCATGACCTCCTCTTACGACGTGTTTTTCTCTATCCCTTCCCTCTATGATGAAACAATTTTCGTCACGAATCATGATCTCCTTCCATGATTGAGCAGTTACCCCTTTTATCTCCACATCCTTATCTCATGATGAAAAAACTCCACCTATAAAAGCTCTCTCCCTCTAACTTTAAGGTTCATCACGACTCTTATTTTTTCTCTAAGATCTAAGAAATACACCGAATGAGTTTTGAGCGGTGGCCGGTAACGTTTGGCACACGTGACTTTGATTTTTGAGCTATTGTGATTGTTGATTGCTCGCT
>BRYF01000010.1:855000-860000 GCA_030159135.1 Actinidia polygama
TTTATTCCTTCATAAGGTGGTTATTTATCTCTATTTTTCATCACCCTTATTTAATTTTGGTTCTTGATTATTATGAACGGGTAATTTTGTTTCCTATTTACAACAATTGTTTACTTTTCATTAATGAGTAATTGTTTCAAGAGAATTATTTGATCGATTAGGCAACTCAAATAATGCTCATTGATCTTCATTTATATGCAATTGACATTAAAATTTTAATGTTGATTAATTATAATATTTACTTTTTCTTTCCTTTGTAATGTCATTTTTAAGAATTTCATTCATTGTTTCTTAATAATTTTCATTTTTCATTTTATTTTGTTTATTGACTTGTAAGTTGTTCAAGTGTTTGATATTTGACTATTTTTTTTTACTTATAATTTGTAAAAATATTTCTTTTGTTACTTTGGGGTATTTATTCATCACGGGTTACGTGAGACACTTTCAAGATTATTTTCCCCTTCATTTTTTTTTGACTTTCCAAATGGACTTTCATTTTGAGATTAATGAAGCATTCATGTTTTTAATCTATAATTGTTATTACTTTTATATACTCTCTCCACTAATTTTTCTTTTTATTTGGGTAGTGCTAATCTTGAATCTCTTTTCAGATTTGATTCTTTTTTCACTTGTTGATTTATTTTCTCTCCCCACGTAGTTTATTATATTACTGTTCTTTCATCACAATTATTTTTAAAAAAAAATTATTTTGAATGCTTTGGTTCCGTATGAATTTTTTGATTTATACTATTTTTCTTTATTATTTGTGTTTCTAGTTTTATTATCTACTTATGTTGGTATTTGATTTTCAATTTTCTAAAAGTTACTAGCACAATGGAACATACTTTTCGTATATAGGATTTTGTCTATTGGTCAGTATGACTTTTTTATATTTCTTGTTTTAAAGAAAAATTCATTTGTTTTGGGTGGTCTATTAGGTTTATGAGAACGAGGGGTAATTGCCTCATACATCCAATTATTTTTAAAATATTGTAGATATATATTTTTTTAAATTTGATATTTCTTTGTTTTACATTTGATTTTTTTTTTCCCTCTCTTTTCTCTTCCCCTTTTATCACTAATTGCAATTGTTTTATTTCATGAATAATCTTCCTAGTTTGTTTTTTTTCCTTTTGTTTGAATTTAGTAATTGCCAAAAAGAGACTCATTGTTACTCTTAACCATTTCTTAAAGTATTTTTGTCTTCATTTATTATATTAGTGTCCTCTCATATAAAAGTAACTAATCTTTTTTTGTAATATGTTTGTTTGTCTTCTCTTTTTCATTGGGTTTTTGTTCAATAATTGTTTTATTTTATTCAAATGCTAATTTTCTTCTTTTGTCCTTGTGGTTTTCTATTTCTATTATTTGTTCACCCTTCTAAAATTCTTTATTGTTTGTTTTGACTTTTGAGTTTGGAAATTTATTTTATACTTTTGCTTCATATAGTTTGGTTTTGGGGTTTATAAGAAATTGCGGGAAGAGAGAATTTGTAGGTGTGAATGATATTATTACAATCTTTTGGGTTTTAGACTGTTGATGTATATAACTATTGTATATACCCTAGGGGTATTTTAGTCATTTTACCATAACCTAGTTAGTCCATATAAACCATTTTTTCTTTCTTTGTAACCTAAGTCATTCTACTATATTCAAGATCTCTTTCTCTCTCTCTTCTCTCAACATGTATATATACACATATATATGCATATATACAGATTCTCATTATTCTAACATAGACTTTCTCAATCTTTTTTCTGAAACATTTGGGGGTATGATGTAGGCAGCCATTTTTTTGGAGAAATTTTTTATCTTGTTTGCTAAAGTGTCATTCTTTTTCGAAATCCAGCTTATTTCAAAGAAACTTCTACATATAACACTTGATTCCTGTGTCTGCTTCAACCATAGTTCAATATACATGACCTCCGATATCCTATTATTTAGTTATACAGAACTATATTTTAAAGTTTATTTCCTGTTGATTAGTTTTACGCTTGATACTCTTTAAGTTATTTTTTGTTCAGAATAAAAAGCAAAATGTGTGCCAAACAAGATGCCACAGCTTTTGGAAAGCCAAAATCTAAAAATTTGCTCTTGAGATATTTTGGCAAACACCAAATTTTGTGTCAATTCACATGATACGCGTCTTTGAATTCTTTTGATAATTTTGCCCGTCAATTACTACATGTTTTTTCCAATGCCGTGTTGCGTTTGAAATTTAAACTATGAAGTGTCAAGGGGACAAGGATTTGTCATACGTATATGACCAAAATCTATTGACTTAGACTTCAACAAGTGGTGCTAGGGACCGAAGCATGATTTTGACATTGGAAAGATAAATATACATACAAAAACATATATATATATATATATATATGTAAAAAATGCAATCTTATTTTCAATCTCAAGGTGTAAAATATATAGCATTTGAATATTTCAGTGGTTAATATTATTATAAAACTAAAGTTTTTTAAAAATCTTAGGGTGACGGTCGCCTCCAGCCGCCACCTCTTGACTCCATTCTTGAGTGGTGCAACTAGCTCCTCCTTTATATAATTGCGTTACTAACAATTACTTGCTTCTTAAATGGAACACTATAGCGTACTTGCAACAACTTTAGGAGTTAATTGCAGTTGGGAGGAGTCTAGGGCTATATCCCTAGCTTAAGTACCAGGTTCTACTCCTAGCCCTTTCATTTACACAAATTTTGTTTTCTTGTTAAATAAAATTTTTTTTAATGGTATATGTGATTGATGAATGAAGAATGAAATTCTCTGCTTATAGAATTTAACTATCTCGATCTAGTGTTGTCGGTCTGCCTGTACATGTTGGAAAGCTACCAGTCCGACAAGAAGACACCTATCTAGAGAAAGTTGGTAAGGGTACATCGCTAAAAAGTTGTTAAAAAGTATTTGAACAAATCGTGTTGCATCAAAAAATTTAGTGATAGCCAGAAAATAAATCAGTGGCTTGTCCAAAAAGTTGTCAATGGTTGACCAGAAAATAACAATCAACCGCCGAAGGTGATGGCCGGACTTAGTAGTGGTGGTGAGGTGGTTGGAGGGTATGATGACAGAATGGGGAAAGATGCATAAAGAGTAATAGGAGTATTGTCTGGTTTGGCAAAATAAAATTCGGTTCAATGGTTATTCATATTATTGGTTGGTAGTTGACGGGTCTCACATGATAACCAATTAAAGTTTAGCATGTAATTGCTTTGAGCTTAAATTTTTATTTTGAATAGGAATGCTCAATTAAGAATTAGGCACCATAGACATCGAGCCTAAATCTTCTTAAAAAGATTGAAAAAGTAATTTTTTTTAGACTAGTACTTATTTGGGTTTTTCAACTTATATGATCCCCAAAACATGCACAATTAATATAACTTAAAAGACAAAAAAACAATGAGTGGTAGTGATGCAACTAGATAGATTAGCTAGGAAATAGGTGTTGCTCCTCTAGAGACTAGAGTATAAGAATGTACATTTTAACTATTTTGACTTGTGATGCAGCGTGAAACGTTGTGAAGAACAGATTTGAAAGCAAGAAAAAATAACAATCCATTTTATAATTCTGTCGAATCCTACGATTATCAGAAAAATATAAAAAAGAAAATATGCTCTCTCAACTATTAGTCAAACTCAACTAATTGGCCAAGAGGCATTACATTGTATTTACAGTGCTAATAAACCCTAACTGAGCTTAGTAAAGAAATAAAGATAGGTAATTTCTTGTTAATCAAGCAATTATTTAGGAAAATTAAAATTTACCAAAAAAGAAAAAATACTAAAGATTTGAGTTAAGCTCAAATCTGGAAACTATAAGGATAAAAAAAACTCTCCCACAAATCCCGCATAAATCCGAATTAAAACATGAGTTATTCGCCTGTCAAATATTTCAAAAAATGACAATTTTTTTCTTTTTGAAGGTCTAAACGACATAATCTTGCCGAAATTTATCGTTAGTTATAGTAAAGCAATGAGTATTGATCATCGGTAGATTTACATCAAATATGGGTCTTTTTAACCCATTCCACCAATCTCCATTCAGGCCCAAATCGAATCAGCCACGATAGAAGCCGTCCATGTAATGGGCGACTACAAGTTCTCCATCAACTTGTCAACTAAAGCTAGCGGATCCCAATCATATTTCAAATCTCAGAAAGAGATTATGATTGGTTTATTGTTACGTTAAAATATTATACCTGAAATTTTGTCATTTTTAAACTTATTTGGTGCAAGTTGATCTACTACCCACAAAAAAAATTTTGCAAACTTGCTCATTTTCTAGTTAATAATATTACATATTGCATTTAGCATTTAATTACAGTTGGAAATTGGCTTTAACTTCATGTTTGGGTTTCAAGAGTTTGATCCATCCATTTTCAAGAACAATCATTTCCAATGTAGCTCCCTTTCAATGGAGTTTTTGAACTCCCAAGAAAGTTGCTATGGCTTTCAGAAATCTGTATATCTCATCCTATATATACCTTACATATAGGCTATATAATAGTGTGGGTAAGTGAGAGTAAATCAGAAAGCTTGAGAGAGAGTGAGAAACTTGTAATTTGTAATTTTTTCTCTATATACTGACATTGCTACCACCCGAGGAAGTAGGCAATTTGCCGAATCTTGTAAATATTTGTCTTTGTGCGTGTGAGTGTTTCTGTGTGTGGTTTTTGTTAATTATGAGCATAAAAATTGATATCAGAGCCCAGATAGAGTCTCAGTTTATTACAAGTGTTTTAAAAATATTTTTTGAGAACACCATCATGTTCGTCTCGATGAGACGAATCTCCTGGTTCAAACTGCGACCCAAACCGAGCACACACACACCCTCACGCGCCACCTAGCAATCGGTGCATGAGATCTACTCACGCCCACGTGCTACCTGGCTCACGCACTTTAAGCAGTCCATGTGCTGCACATGCTCCGTTAACGCCTCGTCAACACTCTGTCAGTATTAAGTCAGGGGCCCATCAACATCAACCAGCGCTTAGT
>BRYF01000010.1:867500-870000 GCA_030159135.1 Actinidia polygama
TTGAATGACTATTTTACGCTTTTTATTTTAGGAATTTCTTTTAGTTATACTAACCGCCATTCACTAATCGATGCCTACCACCATTATTCGCCCCTTCAGTAGTTGCCAAGATTACAGGTTTTATTAATCATTTTCGTAATAACTCTAACTATAGGGATATGTACTGCACTCTAACAAGGCCTATAAAGAAGAGAAAGCCCGTATTTTTACGCTTATTATTTAGGCACCAATAATATTATTTAGTTGATCTGGAATCTGGACAGTCAATCCCATAATGATTTGTGCAACATCCTGGGATCTCAGTTAGGCTTCCTTGTCAAGTATCTTGGGGTCCCCTTTATCTCGTCCAAGCTCTCTGCTACCAATTGCACTGGCATTGTTGATAAGATTACATCAAGAATAAGTCCTTGAGCTAACAGGTACCTCTGCTATGCAGGTAGAGCACAGTATTAACCTCCGTTCTTTTAAGCATTCAAGTATACTGGTCCATGCATTTCGTTTGACCTTCCAAGGTGGTTTATACCAACTCCAATAATGTAGGTTGGGATGATGCATGTCATCCTAAGAAAGAAGGAGGTCTTGGCGAATAATAGCTGACTGGAATAAAGCTTCCATGCTTAGGCATGTATGGTCAATCATCTCTAACCAGGACTCTTTGTGGGTGGGTGAAGTGGAGCTATAAATATATCACTAAGACTGTGCTTCTGGACTATGAATGAGCCTTATTATTGTTCTTGGACTTGGAGGAAAATTTTGAAACTTTATCTATTGTTAGGCCTAGGGTGAAGCATATCATTGGTAATGGTTCTGATACTTTCCTTTGGCTTGACAATTCGCACCCTTTAGGGCATCTAATGGATGTATGTGGCCCTAGGATTATTTATGATGGCCGCTGTTATTAAAGAGTGGGTTGGAGCTTTGGCTTTGGCTTTGGCCTGTTAGATCTCTCAATTTCCCATGGTTTAATTTATCTGGTAAGGTCCAGGAATAATACTCCTCGTTCTGACCATCCCCACACAAACCTGATGTTGAAGAATACACTGGTTCTCCTAGCGGGGGGTGGGGGGGTGTTCAAACTCTGTTACCCGGAATGCTTTAAGGCCTCATCAGTTGATTGTGTGGTTTGCCACAAGTTAATTTGGTTTCCTAACACAGCTTCATTACCCTGGTTTGGCACAAGATGGTTTCCTAACACAGCTTTATCTTTTGGCTTGCAATTCGAGGACGGTTTCATACTAGAGAACTAAAGGGGTGGGGAAAGTAAAGTCATAGACAACTCTATTTGCATTTTCTGTAATCAAGAAGAGGAATCCCATTATCACCTATTTTCTGATAGTAGCTACACCAGAGCTATCTGGCCTCAGGTCTCTAATATGTGCTGCATTTCCAAGCCTCAACAATCTTGGCACAATGAATTCCATTGGCTGGTTGGTAAATTCTACGGAAAAACATTCCACAATATTGTGAGGAAGCTTTGCTTGGGCAACCATGATATACTATCTTTTGCAAGAAAGGAACAATAGAATTTTCAAAGAATTGCATAGAGCTCCCTTATTCTTCTCGGACAAATTAAAAATGATGTTATTAACAAAGCTTTGTCGTTCAAAAATGTTAACTCCTCAATTGAAAACCTACAATGAGAAATTTTGAACTGAAAAAATGTTAGTTTGATGTATCATGAATAATTCTTAGATTGCACATGGTAAATTTAATTACAAATGAGAATATCTCAGTCCTAAACTAACAACTTCTCAATTTCAAAGTCCATAAATTGAGAATTTAACTACACATGAATAGGAGAATTTTGCATTCCAAAATCTATAAACTTCTCAATAAGAAAACTAAATATTTGCCTAGTATTGAGAATCTCTTAGTTTCAGTGAGAAATTCTCAATTCGAAAATTGATAAAAATGATAAATTTGTTTTCATTTTGAAGGAGTTTAAGAGGAAATTACCCATGATCAGCTGGATTTGGTATGACCATCCCTGCTAGATCAAAAACTTCTCCAAGTGCTGCCCTCCGCCTTTTTAGCCTCTACATCAAACCCTCCTTCTTTCCTTCGTCTGTCTCCTTCTCAACCTCCTCTTGTTGTCTACCAAATGCTTCCGCAAAACTTCCTTTTTGATTCCCAACTTGGGACGGATCCTGGTAGACGACTGTCAAAATTACGTGATCCGACGTTTTCTTCTTGGCTTGGAGGATCGTCACAAGAACGTCAAGACACCGTCCTGAAGAAGCGTAGTCCTTGGAAAACACAATGACGGAGCTCCTTGCTTCCTCTATTGCCTTCACCCCTCTCAATAACTCCCATCACTTTTGAAGATGCAGAGACCATGAGCTAAGAAAGCCTCTACGAAGTCATCGGTGAAGGTTGAGAGGGTGAATTCATCATGGAAGCTCAACACCACGTCGTAAGGCCGTCGAGACGGGGAAGACGAGGCCATTGCACAGATCGGATAAGGACCGGATCTAACGCGTGAAGGGTCGTGACGCGATCG
>BRYF01000010.1:1072500-1080000 GCA_030159135.1 Actinidia polygama
GTACTTTTCGTATCTAAAAAACTTGGGAATGTGAGGATGGTCTGAGTCTTGGCAACCGATGAAAAATTGAAACGAGCTTATGCTTTGGACATTTCTCCATGAACTCCTTTGGATATAACTTTGAAGAATCGAAACTTTAGGAACCCGGATTCGGAGAGTCGTAGGCGCTACCTCGATGACATCTATAACCTTGTTGGAGAAACAAATCTTCAGTGACTTGAATTTTTCCAATGCAGCCACTTCCTTTGTGATATTCTCAACCACCTCATTAGACCACCATTCGTGCGATTTCACATCAATCACCAATTCTTCCAATCCAGAAAGCCTCGAAATCAAGCCGTAGTCAAAATCTACCTCCTCTTCGGGTTTTTTTTCGGACTTGAAGGATACTCGCAAACGCCTTAAACGGGTCAAGTTCTCGATACGAGGTGGCATGTTATTGACTCCGCTCCCCCGAAGATCAAGTGCTTCAAGATGCACAAGTTCCCCAATGCGAGGAGGGAGCTCTAGCAGGAATCTGCAATTATTTAGATACAAGACTTTGAGGCTGATCAAGATTGAAAGTGATGACGGTAATGACATGATTCCCGTGTGAGATAAGTCCAAAACTCGAAGATTTGTCATGTTCTTGAAAAAAGATGCAGGGATTAGCTTGAGGCCGAGATTTTTCTGTAGGAAGAGCGTGGAAAGCGCGTTGCAACTGGGGGAATCAGGTAACCGATTCAAACAGTTGTCACCCAGCGAGATCCTATTCTTCTCGCTCCAAGAATCCGTATCTGGAGGCGCTTGTAATGCTCCGTTTGTTTTCACTAGATATTTGCATTCGGGGTCAATTTCCAAGATGTATAAAGCCACTTGTCTCATAATTTTGTGCATTGTGACATGATTTTCGGACATGCCTTCCTCGAGTAACGACACGCTCTTAAGGTGACTCAATATCAAATGCCCCATCCGGAGGTGGTCTTTTGGTGCATCATAATCATTGCCAAGGAAGTTTTCGGCTGCCCAACACTCCAACAAATAATCTGTATAGATCTCGCTGTCTTCAGGGTACAATGCACCGTAAAGAAAGCATTTCTTTCGCCGGTCATCATCCAAGTCGTCGTAACAGAACTTCAACAATTCGTATATTTCCTTGATGCCTTGGCAGTCTTTCTCGGGCCATGCCCTCCAACTACTTAACCCGTCACTCCAAAGGCACTCGTTGTTTTTCAATTTGAAAGTGTTTGCTACCTTTTCAATCAAGAGTGGAAGACCGTTGCACTCCTTGCACACTCGCCAAGCAAGTCGCCCGATTTTGAAATCGTTAACAAGTCTCGGGTTCTGCAAAACATCTTGAAACATCTTCCATGCCTCGTCGACAGATAAATAAGTGACCTTGATCACTCTATCCGCCATCGAGGAACAAACGTGTTGCAACCGGCTTGTCATCACAAGCTTACTACCGTTCTTGCTATCGGGAATTCCAACCCGATTTAAATCAATATCTTCCTTAACATCATCAAGGAGTATCAAGTACTTTGTACCCTTCAACACCATTGATATTCTCTCAGCAACTTCTTCGGCATTACTTGTGCCTTCTACCTCTATTTTCAATCTCCAGACGATAGCTTGTTGTAGATGTTCCCTGCTCAAATTCTCCTTGCTCCCCTCGGTCGAAGCCTTCACCCAGATGACGATATCAAACATTTCCACAACTTCTTCGTGGTTATTCAGGTTCCACATTATCGTCGTCTTCCCAACTCCCACCGTCCCACACATTCCGATCCTGTTAACTTTGTTGTTTTTAAGCAAATCCAATACCTGCTCGAGTGGCTTTCGAAGAGTCTCAAACTTTCTGATTTCCGGTACCCTCGTTGTTCCTCACGACCGTTTCGAGTTTAGGATCAGCGAACAACTTACCGTTGAGCTGATCGCCCTCTTGCAGAAGGTTTCCAACTTGTTCGCCAATCTTTTGCATCTGCTTAATTAGGGCCGAGCGTGAAGGGGAAAACATCCACGACTTCTTGCTTTGTTTGTCATATTTGGAAACTAGTTCTTTCACTTCATCTTCGATCTTCTTCACCCTGCAGATCCATTGTTTGCAAAATTCGGATGGCACCTTGGTCTTACGAGCCTCAACTTTGTTCTCGTAGTCCTTCCTTTTGGATTGGAGCACTCCAACCGAAACACTCAACGCTTCAACAATCTCCTTCACATTATTTGAAGAGGCTATCTTCTTCACCAGTGGATCCCATAATTCTGGCTTAGCTTTGTATAGTGCATTCACTCCAGCAGTAGCAGCTGTGACTATTGCTAATGCTTCAGCCATCAAACAACTCGGAATCTGAAAGAGAAAGTTAAAAACAAAAACAAAAACAAAAAATCAAGAGACTGTTGGACAAAGCCATAACAAGGATGTATCAAGATCGGTAGATTCAAGGTCTAAAGATCAGCCAATACGTTATGTATCGGCCATTACGTATCGGGATTTTGGCTTTTCGACCCATATGTTTTAGTAAATATCAGCCGATACATGGACATATTACCGATACTGCAATTTAAAACCCAAGGTAGACTAAAGTGTTTTAAGTATGGACATCAAATAGAGAGAAAGCACTGAAACCCAATATTTAGCTTCTCTGATCTGAAAATTTGATCTCTTATCCGAATCACACCATTACGCTGATGAACTTTCAGTCCAAATTCAGTAATTAATTTCCCATTTCAACTTCAAACACGATTCCATATTTATTCAAATTCTCATTGAAGCATGCAACAGTAATAACCACTACACCACATAGATTCCAGTAAGAAAGTGACACAACAATTTTGGCAGAAAACTATCTTAAATGAAAAACCACAAACCACCCAACCAACCCAAATGACAAATCCAATACTAATCACGATTTCAATAGATTCAAGAACAAGGACTTACAAAGGAACTGTGATTATCTTCTATCTATCAGCCTTCCGCGTAGCTGCTCGCTTGCTTTCCACTCCTCTTGACACTGTTGATCTGATATCTCCACAAAACAATCTCCGTTCCTCACGTCTCTGTTACCCAAATGGCGAAAGGTTGAACATTCCAAGCGAAGATGCACGGTTTTTGTGCAAAAACTCGATATAGAACTGTCTAACATGACCATAAAACATGAAGATATACCTTGTGTAATTTAAAACCAAGTGTCCTAAATCTGATGTAGCATGCTAATGAAGATATATATGCTTCTCGCATTAAATATAATCAATGCTTCTTGCATTGATTATGCCAGTCTTCATTCAACAACACTTTGGAGAACAATCCTAGCTTAGATACAATCACAACCAAGTCGAAATATAAATACAACTAAATTCCATGCTTGTTTTTGGAGATTGCCAACCTCACCTAAATTACAGTGCTGTTGCAAGTTTTCCAAGTTTGCAGTTGCAGGAGTAAAAAGTCTAAATGTATCAGGAATTAAAGTGAATACTTGTGAACTCAAGAAAAACAAACCATTTAGACATACATACATTTACTTCACATATGCACATAGAATGCAAATCTCTCTATAGACCAACTTAATAACCGAACAGATCCACCTAAATCGTAAATATTTGGTTCGATTCTTTAGATTTTTCGGCGAGTTTTGGTTATCATACGCTTGTCTTGGGTTTTAAGCATATGATATGAACTCCTTGTCATACAATTTTTTGCTTCTGGAAGGTTATGGTTGGTGGAAGCTGTTATTCTCCTATGTAGAAGGAAATTAAAAATTGTCAAGTGAAGGAGAACTAATGTGTAGTCCTAAAAAGGATTGGAAAAGGGATAGAGAAGTTAATGCATAGGAAAAATAAAAAAGAGTAAAGTGGAAGTTTAAGAAAAAAATAAAAATAAAAATAACACTAATCAACATCTCTTAGGCTCCATTTAGATATACGTGAATTTCAAATGAAGATACGTAACTATGGTTGTTTATATAGAGATTTTCACGTTGAGTTTTGAAACTTTATCATGATGGATTTGAAATTATTATTTTCAAAGATTCGGTGGGGGAAAAGGAAAATGAAATGGAAAAGTTAGAGAATCCAACAAGGGACCGTTGGATCTTCTAACTTTTCTCTTTCATTTTCCTATTCCCCCGCCAAATCCTTAATCCAAACACAGCCTAAGAGTGATTTTGAAATCCTTCGGACTAAGAATTCATAACTCTACAAGAAATACATCTCTTCTACACCAATTCCCGTTCTATTTTAATTTCACAAGCCACTTATAGCTAAATCTCTAATACTAATGTTAAAACTAACCGCTAAATCTCTTGATCTGAAATCCACACGTATTCAAATAGAGCCTCTTTCCGCCATTTATTCAAAATGTACTTACTAAGTATCCAAATTGCAGTGCTTACTATGTGAATTATATACAATCAAATGTTATGAAAAATGAAGCACCAAATTGTAGCACATTTCCTAAAACCAAGTACCACTATCAAGTGCTACAAATTACTAAGAACTATTAAAAAGCTTTAAATTCTTTGAAGGCTCACAATACATAGAGAAATAGCGAACCGATGCAATGATCAATTTCCATTTTCTTGAACACTTTCTTCTATTATTTTTTTCATTTAATATTTTATTTCTCTTTCAAAAACCCCAATTTTAATTGTTTGAACGACAAGTTTAAGCAATATCCTATGAAATCGTAATTCTTAGCTCAGTTCCCCAAAACGGTCATACAACATTCAAAATCGAAGAAATTTGTAGCAGTAAAGGGGAAAAAATCAAGAATTACATGCCATTTGAACCCGAAATTAGAATTCTGGATCCGTCGTGGTTTTTATCAACTCATTGAATTCAAAGTGGAAACAGACAAAATGTTATTTTTTGTTGCAAATTAAGGAAATATCTGAAACAGAGCAAATGGAGAAGATGAAAGTACCTGCTTTCCAGAAGGCTAAATTCTGCAAAAAAATCTAGAGAGAGAAAGTCCACTAGAGCCTATACTTGGTTTTCTGAAGAAAGTCTTGAGCCTTGTTTGTGACTGTTAAGTGGGGGAAAGAAATGGGGTTAATTTCACCGCCACACCCTCAACTATAAACTAGTATCATTTATACCCTCAACTAAAAAATCAAACAAACAAACAAACTCCCCAAACTTTAAACTATTATTATTGACACCCCCCTTATTCTAGATTTTGTCAAAATAGGTTTTAAAATAACAAATATGCCCTTTGTAGCCATTTCCCCACCTTTTGATCGCATGATATGAATCCTAAGTGATCATAAAAACACCCAAAAAACAAAGTATATTTTCTCCTTATTTACTTTGTCTCTTCTTCTCTTCTTCATCTTTTTCCTTCTTCTCTTGCATAGAACAATGCGTCAAGTGGTCGTAAGCGTAACACTCATCAAGATTTCTAACAATGGTGAGTTTTTATTTTTTATTTTTGCTATTGCAGAGTAAGAGACCTACTTAAAATAACCATGATAGAGAATAATGAATAATCTTGATAGAAGATTTGAGGAATGAGAACTTTGAAGTATATTAAACTATTTTTTAATATTTTTATTTTTTATTTTTGTCATAATGTTTAAAGGCATGTTAGTGGAATAACCCTACATGCTTTTGAGATTATGGTGGTCATTTCACCTTTTTCCATCAACGGAGTTAAAATAATTTCAATTTTCAAAAGTTCAGGGGGTCTCTTTGATCGTTTTTTATAGTTGAGGGGGGTTAAATGAATTCGGTCATAGTTGAGAGATGTTACAGCAATTAACCCAGCAAAAAAGTCTATCGTCTTGGTTGACTTCAAGTCTTCCTCAGCTGTGATTGGTCTTCTTGGTGGGCTGGCCCACGCGTTTTGCATAAAGATTGCACTTTTATTCCTCCAAATCTTCTTATCATTTCACTTAAGTCCCTAACCTTTTTAACTGTGGAGATGTTGCCTTCCAACTTCAGATCTAATCTCACCATCCCCTTTCCATCATTTTTTTTTGCTAGGAGTAGGATGTTATTGGGTTAGTAGGTTCGATTACTACTAGTAGGCATTCAATACTTTTCTATAAATTCGAACCCCAAACCATTCCCTTAAAAAGTGAATCCCTTTCGTCATTTGCCATTTAGTATTTTGAAGGAAGAGTCTCAAATGATGCCACGTGAGGACTTTTAAGGTTCAATTCTTGGGATTGAGAGAAAGAATGAAAAAAGAAAAATACAAAAGGAATTGAAGAGTCATAATGGGACGGGTTACGACCATTGATTGTAGCAATTAAAGGATGGAAAATGTGGACAAAAAAGAGAGAAAAAGCGTAAAGATAATAAAAAATAAAATAAAATAAAATAAATTTTAAGAAGGAATGTATAAAGAGAGAAAGTTTTAGAGAGAGAATTAGTTGTTGAAGAAGATGAACTCATTTCCAGATGTTGCCCCTAAAAAGACTCACGTTGGCATCACATGTGGCTATTTCCGTCCAAAATTTAAAACAACAGCTGACGAATGCGGTACATTGAAATTGACTTAAAATTTGGAGGATTATATTGCCGCGGTTGAAAAATGAGAGGCTAAACTGAAACCACAGTCAAAGTTAGAGGAAAAAAAGTACAATTTACCCAAATAACTCACATTCCCTCTTCCCCAGTTTCAACACGCAAATGCTTTTCACTGATAAACAGAATCAAAAGGCGAACGATACAAGAAGGTATCACCAAAGTTTCGTTCGGAGCTCACCATCTACTCTCACTTCGCTCGGTACTCTCTCTCTCCTAGAATTTGTGAGAAATTTCGAAATTACGAGGGTTTTTGGACCTCTAAATTATAGGAATTTGCAGTTATTTCAAGTCCATTAGGGTACAAGTTTAAACAAAATTCGTTCTTAGTTCGTGTTTATTCAAATTTGGAGAATCTGCAAGCTTGCCAATTAATTTTATCTCACCAATTTCGCCTAGCAATTATCGTATTTTTATTTAATTGTTGATGCGGATCTCCAGCTCAATATTTTGTGGTAATGTTATTTTTTTGTGTGTGTGCTGTAGAAATTTAGATTGTGTTTTGATTTATTTTTTTTGTAAATTTATATTGGTTTAAATATAATTTCTTCCCTCAAAATTAGAATCGTGGATCTATCCCTAGTTTTTGGTGTATGTTAATTCAATTTAGTTGATCGATATGATTCAGCTAACCTATAGGAAGTCATGATTCAGCTTCTCCACCTGCTTTGAGGACATGAAATATAGGGGCCCGATGGAATCAAGGTTTAAAATATCGATGATATGTTACATAGTGGCGTTACTTATCGGGATTTTGGCCTTCCAATACCATTATTTTAGTAAATATCGGCCGATATTGTGTGATATTGGTCAATATAAGACTGTATCAATGATACCGATACCGTTACCAACCCCGTGATTGGAAACCATGGTCATAGAATGCTCTTCACAAAAGTGAGTCTACCCCACCCTTGGAAAGTATTACTGCTTCCAAATTGCCAATCTTTTCTGAAATATTTCCAGAATTTCATCCCAAAATACCTTATCCTTAAAAGG
>BRYF01000010.1:1100000-1102500 GCA_030159135.1 Actinidia polygama
CCAGTTCATAAACATTCTCATAAAAGATAATGTAGATTATACATTGCCATTTTCCCTTAAAAAATGAACATATAGTCCACAAAATCACCCTTTTCTACTCTTCCCTATATCTCACCTAACACTCAAAACTGAACAATACTAACATTCTAGCCCACCTGTATTTAAAATCCACATTGAAATCTATATTGCATACACAAAAACACATTCATGAATGTGCTTGAGCGACCAATAAAAGTATTTTGAATCTTCTATCTGCTAGGGTCAAAATTAGGTATTTATATCCTAAGCCAACCAATACACTTATATTATTTCAATTCACCTTCCTTCTAACCACTGAATAGCACCAAAATTCATGAATTTATATACACATAAACATCAACATTCAACATGCCTAACTGAAAAACTCCATCTACGTGCAAATTCTCCCAATTAACCAACAAATATCCACACACACAAAAAAAAAGAACCATACATTATGAAAAATGAAAAATCATAGCAAAACAAAACACTACATCAAAATGTTGCCAACACACAGTACATAATCAGTTAAGAAAACGAAAATAAACCACAAAAGGTTCAAAAAAAATTGGATCACACATTCGCCGAGAATGGGAACCAAAAATCCTAAATTGAACCAATCGATCGAGAGCGAACAAGAGGGAATTGAACAAAAAATGAGATCGGAAAAAAACTTACGAGGCACAGTCTCTCGATCTGTTGAGCACGGACGACGAATTTCGGGGCCGCGAGAGTAGATCGAAAACCCTAAGAGAGATTTTAGAGCGAGAGCAGAGAGAGAGAATGTCAAGGTAATGCATGAGAGAGAGAGAGAGAGGGTCTTTGTTGCTGACAGGATGTCTCTAGCTCTGGCAAGTAGCAATAGACCAATCAGGAAAAAAATAATTAACAACGAAATTAGGAAAAGACAGCCTTTACACAGCTGGATTTTTCGAGCCTACAGCTTCGGGAGGTTTCCCAGTCCGTTCGGAATAAAACGAGCCTACGTGGAATGTGGCCGTGGCGGCGTCTACGGCGAATGTTTTTCCGAGTTTTGTTGCGTTATTGACCATCCACTCAAATAATAACGCGTGGTTATATGTTCAATAAAAATGGTGAATTACACTTTTCCCACTTAAGTTTTACTATTTTCCTGATTATCCCTAAATTTTTTTCTCTACCACTTTCATCCTTTAAATTTTTTATATTTAGACAACTTGCTCCAATAACTTACTTCTATCAAAATTTTAAACAAATTTGCAACGGTCATCATGCCAAACCATACCCCACACAAAAATCCATCCCGACCTGACCCAAACAAACAACATATCAACTGCTATCCCTGCCCCCCCCCCCCAACTTAGATGCCTCCATCACCTCCACATCATTCTACCCAAGGCACCCCTCCTTGAAAGTAGTAGAACCCTCTCCATAATCATCTTCAACACTATAATGCCAATCGCTATCACTTACACCACTAAACCTTCCTACCACCAACATTGAATCCTCCATTGTTTGTCGTTGCCTTTACCCTACCCCAACTTCCTTTATCCCCCATTGCAAACTCTACGTCTTCCAGACCTAAAATAGATCAGTAAACCTGATAGACACAACCCCCATTTCAAACGAACGCCTCTATGTTCTTTCCTTCTTTGTACAAATCAATGGCGAGATAAAAGGAGGGAGTGGGAAAGGAGAGAGAAAGGGTCTCTAGATGTTGATAGTGCAACTATGTGAGTAATGAGCGGTGGTGGTGTGAGCCGTGATAGGTTAAAGATTAGGGTTAGAGAAAGGGGAAAAGAGAAAATAGTGGTTTGAGATTAAGTTAGGCTTAGCGCGTTGTAGGTTGTTTGGTTTGGTTGTCGAATGGTCTAGGTGGTGCCATGTGATACCATATGACTTATATGATGTGGTGGCACCTACATGGCATCTTTTGTTAAAATAAAGAGATGGAAGTTTGGTGTGGCAGTAAATTGGGAATAACGTGAATTTTTAAAGGACGAAAGTGAGAGTAAAAACTTAAGGGCTTGTGTTTTCAGGTGTTTGTTGAGTAAATCGTTTCAAAACCAAAATAGGTTGATCGTACAAAATGCTAGCCTGATATTACGAGTCTTACCGATACAAAATGCAATTTTCCATTCCTCATCTCCTCTCATTGGTTGGCAAAAGAACAAAAAAATAACATCAACAACAAAATACTCAAGCTCAACAACAATATGAGTGGGTCTATTTGAACATGGCCCACTTTAATTACCCAAAAAATACTTGGCCCGCTTTAACTATAGTTTAGTTACAAATTCACAACTGGGCTGGATCCGGATCCAGCTGGGCCCCCAAAGGCCCAAGTCCAATAGAGATGGACAATAGACATCATGGTAATAGTAGTACCTAAAATCTGAAAATGACACCACTTTAAGAGTATCTAGTATCTCTGTTGTCAGCTAGATCAAGTTTTTTTAAAAAAGTTTAAATTGATTTCTATAATAAATTTGTGTGTCGACGG
>BRYF01000010.1:1202500-1205000 GCA_030159135.1 Actinidia polygama
TGTTTTGTTTTTTAAGGCAGTGAGTGCTAGACCGATTGTTCGAGCACCGAAATAAAGTTTTCAGCGATAGAACCACCATCATCGAGCCAGTGATGGCATCACCACCACTCCAACATGTTGAATTTTTCTGATTTATTTTATTTTTTTACGAAATCTTGTGCTGATTTTTTTTACTTCTACTGTTTATTTTTTAGTGATTTTGATGATGTTTGTCCAGGTGAAATTGAAATTAGAAGAAGCCAAAATGATGAGGAATTGAGCAAGTGAAGAAAGATGAACCCAAATGCTTCATCTCAAATACTTTGAAGGTCAGCCTTTTCTTGATTTTTTTTCCCATCCATTTTGATTTTCTTGGTTATTTATATGATTTGATTTGGTTTTGATTCGATGAAGACATAATTTTTTTCTTGGATTTGTTTTCCTCATCCATTTTGAATTCTTGATTTTTTTTTTCTTTTATCTATATTTTTTACTCCTCACCCACGGTAGCCGCATCCCTATCATTGACAGAATTTGAAGTCTCAGAACTCAGGCTATTCCGACACTAGAGTAAGTTTGAAAAAGGAAGGAGCTCCGCCGAGAAAGCGAAGCAAACAAGATACCCTTCTTCTATGCTCCATGTTTGATGACGCAGACACATATATCTCTATCTAATTTGAGATTAACAGGTTTAATTGTAATGATTTTACGTTAGTCCAATTTTTAGGAGGAACTCTGTCCAATCATTTTAAAAAAAACTGAAATACCTTTCTTTGAACTTAAACTTTATTTGGTTTAAACCTATTTCATAAAAATAAGACCACATCATATAAAATATGAATGTGTAAAAATATAGTATGATTTACTGTGTTGTATAATTTATCAAATATTTTAATATCAAGTGTCATGGGGGCACAAACTCTCCCAAACCATCTACGCTATCTATAATTTTGTCCAAACTAGTAATACTTTTTTAAAATTATTATATTTTCTAATTTGTTCTCCATTTTATAACAATTTATCTCTTCGTATATGTATGCAACGTATCTCTTATTTGACATTTATATCTTCTATGTTTTTTAAGTTATAAAACTCTAACGAGTACACTTAAATTTTATTTTATTTTTACATAGTACCCATAAATGCAGACAATTATTAGTTTTATTATATTCGTAATGTTTATTTATAGGGCACATAACAACCTCCTTTCAAAAATAGGGATTTTAGAATCAGATTTGACAAGTGCCAAGAAATAGTACATGGTTGCATGTAGGGATTGCAATTTCCCCGACTAATTTCAGGCCCCACCCCGCCTTGTTTAGAGCGGGTTTGGGGGAGAAATAAACGGAAGCGGGAAAAAAATTAAAACCCGATTAATAATCGAGGCGGGGACGGGTTTAACCCCTCCACCCAGAACCCGCCCCGATTATGTGTAAAAAATCAAAATTACTCATATTTCTTTAAAAAATATACCGTAATATCCTTATTATATATATATATCAATAATTATATAAAATATATATATATAATTAAAAAAATTATTAAATGGGGCGGGGCGGGGCGGGGCGGGGCGGGGCGGGGCGGGAGAGGAAGTCCCAACCCGTTTATTAAACGGGGCGGAAGTGGGGGAGGCCGAACCCACCCCGTTGCCATCCCTAGTTGCATGAGTTCTCCTTAGTTGAGTTAAATACACTTTGCCCCCTTAAAGTATTAAGGGATTCTCACTTTAGCCTTCAAACAAATAATTTTTACACTTTGCCCCCTTAAGAAATTGAATTAATTGCCATCAAGACCAATTACTAACGGAAAACTCCACATCACCAAGGGCATTTGTGTGAATTTACAAAGTAACCCACCCAAATCCAAGCAAGGGCAAAGTGTTTATTGATGGGGGACGCATAACAACCTTCTTCATAAAATGGAGATTTGGGAACAACATTTGACAAGTGCCAAGAAATAGTACATGGTTGCTTGAGTTCTCCTTATGGTTTGACAAGATTTAGAAACAAGAAGCACCCTTTTTTTTTATTAATCACAGAGTGTCCTAGACAGGCCTTTGGGCTCACCCAGACTAATCTCTGTGCCCTGAGCAGCTATTCCTTCACATCTCAGGATGTAAACGCGAATATGCGATGCAGCCACCAGAAATCAAACGCGATACCTCCGAGTGTTAGCTCATGTACCTGACGTCCGCCCGAAGCGACTGCGCCTTGTGCTCGGGAGCGGGGGTGAGAATCGAACCCAGGACCTAAGTCCTAGTAAGGCCGCCCTCTACCACTTGGGCTAAGTCTGGTTCTCCAAGAAGCACCAATTTTGATAGATGTTAAGTTCATTAATAGTAACATATAGTTCTAGTATCTATCTGGTACAATAGAATCCCTTGTAGGGTTCTCCAAGAAATAAAGTCATTAAACAGCAACAAGAATGCCACCAATTAATGACACCCCACCTCAAAATCCAATCAAATGTACACAATCTTGACTTCTCTTTCAATTGATCACCCACTTGAAGAAGGTCATGT
>BRYF01000010.1:1265000-1270000 GCA_030159135.1 Actinidia polygama
CCCGGTCAAACAAGACCCGACCACGTAAACAAATAACTCAAAAGGAAGAAAAGTCAACGAAAATAATTTTACAACATCTTGTCATTACATCAGAGTACAACAATTTAAATCCCTCCCGTGGGACCATGCTCTCCATGAGCTATCAATACACAACAAATGTGATAACCCATGGACAATGCCCACTCAGGGCTAGAAGAATAATTATAATTTTTCAAAAGTATACTTCGATAAGTTCTACAACATAAACTACCCAATTAGAATCCACATGCTTCACGATTCAGGATAACCCTTGGTACCTGAAATTTGTTTTAGTAAAGGTGAGTTTCCTTGATAAGATTTAACAATGGACTTGATATCTCAAGCCAAAAACATGATGCATAACTATACAATGAAAACATAATGCAATAAAGTATATATTTTCATTCATATCAAAATATATGTTTTGATTTCAATCTATGATTTCGCAAATCATCCACGTTTATCACATTTTTAGCTTTTCCCAAAAGCACTAATCATTTCACATTCCCTTATTTCTCAAATTTTGGCTTTTCTTAAAAAGCAAAACCCTCATCATTTAGAATGACACACCTAGGACCATATGCCTAACCAAGCTCATTATGCGCCAAGCACATGAGACAACATCCGAACCACTCCTCAAGCTTTCATCGTAAGCCTTAACATCTCTATCGTTTGTCAACTTCCCGGACTTTCACCGTAGGTCTTGACATGCCATCCGTGTATACCATTGCCATCAAGGACTTTAACCGCCAACTTTCCGGACTTTCACCGAAGGGGAGGCATTCCCTACCATCACGTAGTTGCCATCTAGTACTTTAACAACCAACTTTCCGGACTTTCACCGAAGGGGAGGCATTCCCTACCGTCACGTAGTTGCCATCTAGGACTTTTAACAACCAACTTTTCGGACTTTCACCGAAGGGGAGGCATTCTCTACCGTCACGTAGTTGCCATCTAGGACTTTTAACCTCGGTTTAGTCTAAGCCGTCTTATTCCGGTATATCCTAGCTTGTCATTCTTAAAACCATTTTCAAATTTACAAGTTCAATTCAACAGCAAATGTCACAGATTAGGTCAACCGAAGTTGACAACCTAAGGTGAGGTTAGGTCGTCCTAAGTTGACGACCTAAATTTGATCAGAAAGATGTGCTGACATCCTAAAGTGAAGTTAGGTCGTCCTAAGTTGACAACCTAAGTTTGAAGTTAGGTCGACCTAAGTTTGAGGTTAGGACGACCTAAGTTTGATCAGAAGGTTTTGCTGACATCCTAAAGTAAAGTTAGGTCGTCCTAAGTTGACAACCTAAGTTTGAAGTTAGGTCGTCCTAAGTTGACAACCTAAGTTTGAAGTTAGGTCGACCTAAGTTTGATCAGAAGGTTTTGCTGACATCCTAAAGTAAAGTTAGGTCGTCCTAAGTTGACAACCTAAGTTTGAAGTTAGGTCGACCTAAGTTGAAGTTAGGTCGACCTAAGTTTGATCAGAAGGTTTTGGGGACAACCTAAGTTAAGATAGGTCGACCTAAGTTGTCATCCTAAGTTCCTGATTTCAATCCTGCGTGTTAAAATTCTGGATTTTCAACACTTCATATTTTCATCTTACACCAATCTTTTCATTTCAAGTTCAATACTCAATTTAATACCTCAATAGACTACATATAAGCCCTTAACAATAATCCAAAGTAAAACCCCACACAGAAAAACCTCTTTACAACTTCCATAATAAATCAAGTGTTTCCATTTTATGTTCAATATTGAAATAATGTCTCAATAGACTTTATATAAGCTATTAACAACAAACCAATATTAAACCCCACAAGATAACCCCCTTTACCTCTATTCCAAGCAAGAACAAGCTTCCCAACAATGGTGATGCCAAAAATTCGAATTGCTCCGATCCCAAATTTTATTGGCTCAAATCGAAGCTCTCGTTGTGTAGATAATCTTGCTAAAGAAATATCACTCAAACCTCACCTTAAATCACCTAGATCTAAGCTTGAAGATCAAAACCCTCTTTTGGTCCAAACCTAGAAAGAGAAAAAGAAAAGGAGAAGAAGACAATAAAAAATTTTAAACAAATAAAAAATTGGGAGCATTATTTGTGTTAGGTCAAAACAAGGTAAAATGACATAAATGCCCTCCTTGAGCCTTGGGCTTTGTTTGGCCCAAGCAACAATCACAAGTCTTGGGTCCAATTCATTTGGCACACTCTCTCACTCCTCTACTTTCAAGCCCAAGTAAAAATTTAACTTTGGATCCAAATTAAATTCAATCTCACACAAATCCAATTACAATTTTATCTTAGCCCAATTTAAACCACAAGTGACCCAATTTAATTAATTTGGGTCCAACTATTGCCAACCCAATATTTATTTTCTAATATAAATATGCTTATATACATACATACGCATATGTATATATATACATGATATCACTCGTGTGTCCTAATTACGTCATCTTCAAAGAAAAAATTTTGAACCCTTACAGATGTAGCGGTGAGCGAGATAGGTTATTGGTCGTGGTGTTGGGTGGCGGTGGTGGTAGTTATTGATAATTTGCAGTGACAGTGAGTGTTTTTTTTAGGTGGTGTCAGCGATGACGAAGGTTAATGGTCGTGGTTTATTCGTGGTCATTAACGGGGTGGGTGGGGGTGGTTTTGTTGACAGTGGTTGGCGACTGCAATGGTGGGTGGATAGTGGTGTTTGATGATGGTGGTTGGGTGGTAGTTGTGGTGGTTAGCAGCGGTGATGTGTGGCTGCGGTGGTAGGTGGTTTTGGTTGATGACAATGGTGGTGGTTGGTGGGGAGTGGGGGGTGATTGTTTGTCGTGGTGGTTAGTGGCGACCAGGGGCGGAGGTAGCATAAGCCAGGATGGGAGCTGCCCCCCTCAAGTTTGATATTTTACCAAAAGTTCTAAATTTTTTTTCATCTCCCTTCAAAAATAATGACCCCTCAAACTTTTTTTACAATGGTTGCCCCCCTAGAATATTTTTTCTGGCTTCGCCACCGGTGGCGACAATGATAGATGTTGAGGGTGGTAGCAATTAACGGCTAACAACGATGGTAAGTAACGGTTGGTGGTAGTAGATTGGGGTGATAGTAGTGTGTAGTAGGTGGTGGCGGTGATCAACAAAATTTATTTTAAAATTTTATATTTATAATATTATTTTAGATATTTTTATGCTATTGAAATTATTAATTTTTAAATTGTTGATATGATACTAGTGTGTTACCTTAAAATGAAATTGTTTTATTGACAAATGAATGAGTCGTTGGGTGCGTGGTAACTGTTCAAATCGTATGCTTGGGAAGGTTATAATTGTCCTTGCAACCACTTTGTTCTCTTATTAATTTTTTAAAATTTTATTTATAATATATTAAATTAAATTTTATATGATCATTTACTAATTATAGATATTTTATTTAAGTCTTTTTAATCGTAAAAATAGTCTATAAATTTTTTAGTCTTTGATATTGGTTGGACTTGATAAAGTTCTTTCATAACTAACACACTATGAAAGAATTACCTTTGCAATTACTCGAGTCAGATCTAATACCAATATCGAATGTAAAAATTTTTTTAAGATATTTTTTATAATAAGAACTTAGAAAGTAGCATATGCAATTATTAAAGAATTACATAAAAATTTAATTATATATATTAAAGACAAAAATAAAAAAAACTAATACATAAGCGAACAAAGTGACACGAAATAAATACTTTAAAAATCATTTATTTCTTTCTTTTCTCTTTATTCGCTTATTTCTATGGAGAAGTCTACAGTCACCTCAAATGTGTACCGCATTTGTTATAGCACGTACCAAAATGATATCGTTTTGGTATAAAAAAATAGAAACAACGTCTTTTTGATTTTTTAAACAAACGCAACTTTTAATTGAACGTTTTTATTTTTTTTATCAAAACAACGTCATTTTGATGCGTGCAATAATAAATTCGGTAAATATTTGTTGTGCAGGTAGACTTATCCTATTTCTATTTAGCAATCAACTGACAAAACAGATTGGGGCGGTGATGGAACACTTTGTATTTTCCCAGATTTTTTAGGAAATAGAAACCCATATAGGGTGGTGGGACACTTGAATCAAATGAACTTTGAGAATAATGGGATGTTTGCAAATAGAGTACTTCAATGTTGCACCCTAAATGTATACTTAGGTAAGGTGGGGTATTTGGATTGGCTGGATGTGGGGTTCACCCAATCATGTCAGCCACTCCAAATGTTTCACATCACCTAGGGGTGCATTTGAGTTGTAATATTGGGGTACCCATAGCATTTTCCTTGCAAATATACATTTATTGGGTGGTGATGGGACCTTTCCCCCGCTGGAAATAGAAACCCAAATATGGTGATGGGACACTTTGTATTTTCCCAGATTTTTTAGGAAATAGAAACCCAAATAGGGTGGTGGGACACTTGAATCAAAGGAATAAAGGGATGTCTGCAAATATACATTTTATTGGGGGTGATGGAACATTTCCCCCGCTGGAAATAGAAACCCAAATATGGTGATGGGACACTTGAAGCAAAGGAGCTTTGTTGAAGGAGAATAAAGGTATGTTGCCAAACTTTTAATTTTATTGTTTGATATGGGCAAAAGGGCAAAAAGGCAAAAAGGTCGTTGTTAGGGTTTTTTCTTCTCTTTTCTTTTCCAACCGTTACTTGATTTTGAATTTTTAAATACTCTATGGTAAATTTATTTAAATAGTCTATTATATAGTAAAAATATTTAAATTCGTATAAATTCACCCTAAGAAAATAAAAAAGCAGTATAACTACATGTAAGGAGACAAAATATACAGTTACGGATTCTGATTTTGTTAGGACAGACACCGTTACCGAACTATCGTTATGAAGTAAGCTCGGTGATCCCTTGCGCGCGGAGCGCGTTTGAGACACTACCAAACACATGCACTGTTCGAATTAGAGCTATTATCACATCCGAATTGTAGCTATTTAGTAAGCTGAT
>BRYF01000010.1:1520000-1522500 GCA_030159135.1 Actinidia polygama
TAGTGTTTAATTGTGAATTTTAGCTAATGAGCAATACAGATTCACAACATTCATATGGTAACCATAAAAGAAGGAAATAATCGCGTCGTGCTGGCTTAGCTTATCTTCTTTTGTGCCGGTCATGTGGTGTCGTGCTCAACTAGACCTATTTAATTGTGCCATACCTTCTGACTTATTTAATAAAAACTTAGGCCTAATCAAACGCAATGTAAGGAAAGTGAGTTGCTATGTATATTAAAATCAAGTAATTTTGACACTATATACCTTTGTATTATAATATGTTTTTTATCATAAAAAATATAAAAATTATATTTTATTTAGCAACTTGTACTATAGTTGTTTACAAAATACAAAGAATATTTTATAATTTTACGTAAAAGATATACATATACAAATATTTTTAGGCAAATTACAGTGACCTCCCCTAAGATTTGCTTTTAATGTTGATGCCTCCCTCACGTTTCATAAATTACACTTAACTCCAAAAAGATTTACAGTCAGATTACACTTTTCCCCTCACGTTTCATAAATTACAATTTATTTTCAATTTTTAAGTTTTTAAATTTGAGGTAGAGGAACAAAGTTTTGCATTTGGGGGATTTGGGGTGGGTGGGAAGAAAGATAGATAGAGAGTAGAAGAAATGGGAGAATAGATGAGAGAACTGAATAGCGATAGGCTATTGACAATAAAAGTGTGTGAAAATCACTCCCTTTTAGAAAGGGCGAGCGTTCAGCAAATAATTTTAAAACATGAATTATTTTGGATGTCAATTAGGGGTGCACAAAATACCCGAGACCCGACCTCATTAGTTCGGGTTGCTTCGGGTCTACCACCGTCTCGGGTCGGTTCTCGGGTCTGTATAATTTTTTACCCAGAATCGACCCGAGATCCGAGGAACCGAGGCGAGAACCGATCATATATAAACATACAATGCACTCGCGTACACTTGATTATTACCTATGCTATATAAAGTTAGGGAGAACCGAAGAACCGACCCGACTTGACCCGAACCAACCCGAGAACCGAAGAACCGAACCACTTCGGTTCGGTTCGGTTTGGGTCTCTTTGAGCGTCGGGTCGATTCCGGATCCAAAAATCTAAAACCGTGAATGATCGGGTCGGTTCTGAATCTAACCCAAACCCGACCTAACCCGACCCGTGTGCACCCCTAATGTCAACTTGGCAATCAACATCAAAAGGTTTCTATAGTAGACAAAAAGTCTAAAGAATTAAAAGTCAAAAAGTCTAAATTAATTTAATTTTAACTTTATTAAAACTCACTTAACCCTTAATACCTAACTCAAAAAGAATATTATTTGTATGGTTGAAATGTTAAAAATAATTTGTCATAATATAATCAAATTCCCCATAGTTTAACATTGAAATTAGTGGTATCCTTATTACTCTTGGGTATCATTTAGTTACCCATTTCGTTTATCATCTGATTTGATACATCTCATACTGTATCAAGTCAATCAACTATAGTCAACAATGTCGAGTTATGTCATATTAAATCATCAGTAAAACTGATAAAAACGATAGAAAGAATGAAAGGTTTGTAGTAGCAGATGAAAACGGTGTTTGGCATAACATTTTTGCTGCAATTTTTGCATTTTTTTACCTTAAAAACTGTTTTATATTGTAGTTTTATGCCATGAAGTTCTTTATAATTTTATTTTTTTCTTATGAGCGAAAAACAACTTAGGATTGATTTTAATTTACAAGCTAATTTCTAATGTTTTTTTTACTTTCACTTTTGATAAATCAACTTATACAAGAAACACTTACAATATTAGTAGGTTTTTATCGTAGCTGAACTTATGTGAAAATCGAACTAAAATATCAAAATACAGCTTATCAAAAATTAGTTTTTCTTAATTTTTTTGTAAAGTAAGTTAGAATCATAAAAAGAAAACAAAAAAAATATTATACAATAAACACTTTAGCAAAATAGAAAAAAAACTGAAGCTACCATATGTAATATGTCGACTAGATATGTCAAACAAAGGCCGGGCTAGCACACGGGCCAGACACATTTAAAGCACCGGCATAGCACGAGCACGGTGATAGCCGGGCCAGGCCAAGCCACTAGTTTTGGGGCACATGGCACGACACGTGACGTCTATACGAGCAAATCTAAATTGATTTTAGTTTTTAATTTGAAGCATTAAACTTATTTATATAAAAAAAATCATTGCACGAGTACGATTAGGCACGAATGTACCGGATCAAAATTTTTATCAAATAAACACAACACAAAACACTAAAATAAATTTATCTGATCAGATGACCCGACCCGACCCGACCGTCTTAACACTTCTAATTGTGACAATCACACCTTAAATATTGGTGATCATACCACAGAGACATCGTTAAGTGTGAACCACGTAATAATTTACGCGGTCTTGACGTTTCTCTCTCCTATTTGCATTATTTTTTCTATTTCTCTCTCTGTTGTCCTATAAACTTACTCCTCCTTCCCCAGCAACCCACAGCCAC
>BRYF01000010.1:1535000-1540000 GCA_030159135.1 Actinidia polygama
TTTTTATTAAAGACAGAAAAATTCAAAAATCTACCCCAAATGGAGCCTTAAAATCATCATTTGATCCTATAAAGAGTGTTTAGTTGTGAATTTTAGCAAATGACAATTACAGATTCACAACATTCATATGGTAACCATAAAATGAGGAAATAGTCACGTTGGGATAGAGATGTAAAATAGTCGTGTCGTGTTGGCTTAGCTTATCTTCTTTTGTGTCGGTCATGTGGTGTCAGTGCTCAGCTAGACCTATTTATTGTGATGCCCTATTGACTTATTTAATAAAAACTTAGGCCTAATCAAAAGCAAAATAAGAAAAGTGAGTTGCTATGTATATAAAAATCAAGTAATTTTGACACTATACAAAAGTATTACAATATGTTTTTTATCATAAAAATTATATTTTATTTAGCAACTTGTAATATAGTTCTTCACCAAATACAAAGAATATTTAATATTTTTTATCATAAAAAATATATTTTATTTAGCAACTTGTAATATAGTTCTTCACCAAATACAAAGAATATTTATAATTTTAAATAATTTACGTATATAAATATTTTTAGGCAAATTACATTGACTTCCCCTAAATGTTGCTTTTAATATAGATGTCTCCCTCACGTTTCATAAATTACACTTAACTCTCAAAAGATTTGCAGTCAGATTACAGTTTTTCCCTCACGTTTCATAAATTACAATTTATTTTCAAATTTTAAGTTTTTAAATTTGAGGTAGAGGAACAGAGTTTTGCATTTTTGGGATTTGGGGGGGTGGGAAGAGAGAGAGAGAGAGAGAGAGAGAGATTAGAAGAAGAAGAAGAGAGAATCTGAGATAGAAAAGGGAGAATAGATGAGAGAACTGAAGGGCGATAGGCTATTGACAGCGATTGAAGGCAACGACAACGGCTTGTGACGATGACGAGCGAGCTACAAGGAACAATGACCTGGGTGTTGAAGGTCTAAGTCTTTCTTTCTCTCTCTCTCTCTCTCTCTCTCTCTCCAGTGACTGCTGTGTGCGGGAGTTTCTACTCTCTTTGTCTATCTCTTCCTCTGGGCTTAGGCTAGGGTTAGGGATTAATAAATGGGGTTTGAAGGTTTGTTGTTTTATGGTTTTTGAAGATTGTTGATTTGGAGATTTGGAGAAAGTCAGAAGGCACAAGTGATGGTGGCTTTGATGGGCAATCATGCAGTGTTTAGCCTATTATATAATACACACACGTATATATATATATATATAGAGAGAGAGAGAGAGAGAGAGAGAGGGGGGGGGGGGAGATACAAGATTTATCAACCTAGTTGAGGGTATTTAGGTAAAATTATTTTTTTTGTTACCTCATTATAAGACAAACACTGAAAGGGGAGGTAAGTGCAATTTTTAAAACATGAGGGGAAGTATTTGTATTAAAAGAAAATCTCAGGAGAAGTCACTATAATTTGCCTAATATTTTTTTTAAAAAAACATAGTGTGTAAAAATCATACCTTCTAGAAATGTTTCTTTAAGATTCTTTAAGATACTTTGGTTTTTGAGATTTTTTTTTATTTTTTTGGACGAGAGGAGTCCAAAAATATAAAAGTTTTTCGTCAAGTTTGAAAATAAGTTCACTAAATCAAATTTGAAAATAAATTCACTAAATACAAAAAAAAAATAGTTTTACTTGATAAATTCTAAATTTGAACCAAGTTTTCATATTTTCGGATTCCTCTGGAATTGAAAATGTATAAAATTTAGATCAAATAATTAATAAATTTTATTAAAAATGAAAGAAAAATAAATAAAGCAGTTAAAAAATTTAGCCTAAAGAATTAAAAGACGACTTGACTTTTGCCATATTTTCCATGCAGTGATTGGGTTTTCTTCTCTTTTTCTCTTAAAAAATTGATCTCTCACCTAATTATATATTAATTTGTCTCATGCTTTGTTGAAAAAACTTTAATTGCTTTAATAAAATAAAGGTCCTAATTAATTGAATTTTAACTTTATTAAAATTCATTTAACGCTTAATTAATACCAAACTCAAAAAGAATATTATTTGTATGATTGAAAGATTAAAACGTGTTTGGCATAACATTTTTGTTGCAACTTCTGAAATTTTACCTTAGAAATTGTTTTATATTATAGCTTTATGCCATGGTGTTCTTCATAATTTTATTTTTTATTTATGAGCGAAAAGCAACTTAGGATTGATTTTAATTTACAAGCTCATTTTTAATGTTTTTTTTATTTTTTGATAAATCAACTTTGAACGTAAATTATTTTACAAGAAATACTTACAATATTAGTAGTCTTTCTAGCGTAGCTGAACTTATGTGAAAATCAAACTATTTATAAAAAAATTAAAAATATCAAAATACAACTTATCAAAAATTAATTTTTCTCGATTTTTTTGTAAAGTAAGTTGGGTTCATAAAGAGAAAATAAAAATAATTATACGATGAACACTTTAGTATAACATTCAAGAAAAAAAGTTGAAGCTACCATGTGTTATATTGTGACTAGATATATCAAACAAAGGTCGGGCTAGCACACACCAGCATAGCACGAGCACGGTGATGGCTGGCCAGGTGAGACCACTAGTTTTGGGGCGCATGGCACAACATGTGACGTTTATACGAGCAAATCTTAATTGATTTTAGTTTTTAATTTGAAATATTAAACTTATTTATATAAAAAAAATCATTGTATAACACGACACGAGTATAATTAGGTACGAATGGACCGAACCAAATTTTTTACTAAATAAGTATGACACAAAACACGAAAATAAATTTGCCTAATCGGACCGACACCCCATAGACATCGTTAAGTGACATCATCGTTATTATACTAATTTTTGTAGTGTGAACCACGTAATAATTTACGCGGTATTGACGTTTCTCTCTCCTATTTGCATTATTTTCTCTCTCTCTCTCTCTCTCTCTCCTTGCCTATAAACTTATTCCTTCTTCCCTAGCAACCCACAACCACTTCTATCTCTATTTATTTTTTTCTTTTCTCCACTGGATTCCCAAGGCAAAGAGTCTTGCTTTTAGAAAGAGAAACCAAGGATGGGAAAAGGGCGTTTCCTTTGGCTGGCTTTCTGAAATGAATTGGTATCTCCCTCTGTCTCTCTCTATACATGTAAGTTATTGGACTCAGTTTGGGCCAGTTGTTTTTTAGCTAATTTAATTGATTTGATTTATTTTTTAGTTAATTTAATTGATTTGATTTTCAGAGTCTTGTTTTTAATAAATTTTTTATCGTTTAATTAAATTTTTATACTTTTTCGGTTTCTCTTGACAAAAATAAAATTTAAATGTAAGAATTTCATCAGATTTAGAAAAAATTACTCAACAAATAAGCTAGTTTTTTTGTCTTCCATATTTTTTTCCTAAATCTGAATAAAATTTGTACATCGGATTGGTCTTGTCAAGGAGAACCAAAAAACAACAAAAAATGATCAAACGATAAAAAAAAAAATTATTCAAGAAGAAAAGTAGCTATTCCAAACTAGGCCCGAGTTAGCTTAATTGGCCACATCGCACAATTTCAATTGGAAGGTGAGAGTTTCTCTTAAAGCATGATTAGGTTATTTCTTTTTTTTAGCGGTACTTAGGAGTCAGGTTAAACAGTAATCTCTTACTTGTATTGTAATTAGTGGTTATTAGATTGGTTAGTGTTGTAGTGGATTTATGTTATTTAAGTACTCCATTCGATGTTCAAATTGACGTAATACTAATAATATTATACATGGATATTTATACATGTATGACACGGCACGAATCATGGTAGGCACGAAAACAAATACACTGGGTCAGCATGGCACGAGCCGTTAAACACCTCTACTCTCCCCATTCAATGATTGCCCAAATGATGGGTTAACTCTTGCAGTTATTTGACTCCTCGATAAAAGTTTTAACTTTTTAGAAGGAGAATGAAAAAAGAACGAGTGTACTTGGCCAAAAGCAATAAATGGACACCATACATTCTCTCACAATCTTGCATTCTCAGGGCACACTCCCAAAGGACCTAACCCCAAAGGGTCAAGGCCACACGCTAATCACTCTGCCCCTTAGTTACTTGCACGCCCAAGGCACACACCCATAAAACCCATACTTCGGGAGCATGACCACCCAACAGGCCTGACCCTCCGAGGGACTTTCCAAGGACAACACCTATTCAGCCTGGCATTTCACTAGTTGCTGTCAATCCCACCAGGCCGAGCCTAACCAGGTCACACCTTCCCTCCTCCAATTTGTGCAGTCACATCTAACCAGGTCCAATCCTCATGGTCACGCCTAATGAGTCTACCCCTCAAGACCAAACCTAACGAAGTCCGACCCCGTGTGCGAGCAATCTTCAGGGTAAGTCCCACGTTTTGGCATCATCTTAATCCAAGCAAGGCCATCTTCTGAGGCAATCTTTCTTTATTTTGAGTTTGTCCAAATTAGGTTAAGCTTGGGTTCAGTCCAGCTTAGCTCCCTTCGTTAGGCCCAGTTCACCAAGCCCATCCAACTCGGCTAACGAAAAAATCCATCAAGTCAATCTAGCCCAGCCATAGAATTCTATTCGCCAAGCTAATCCACTTGATCAAATAAATTAGTCCACCAAGCCAATCCACTTGGCCGAAGAAATAGTCCACCAAGCCAATCCAGCCCGACAATAGAAGTTTGTCCACCAAGCGACTCCACTTGGCCTAAGAAATTAATCCACCAAACCAATCCAGCTTGCCCATGCTTCCAGGGCTTCAACACATAGTTCTTCCCTAAGCGCCTATCCACTTCATTCATTCATTAAAGGTCCTGGTGAGTCTATCTAATGCTTCCTCCACCCGCAATCTAGTTCAGCATAATTGGACCAAGTGAGCAATCAAGATAGTTTGACCCTAGAAAGTCCAGCTTCTTAAGCAAGTTTCCACACAATTGAGAAGAAAAATGACTTTTAGTTCAAGACTAAATCTTATTCCAATTACAAAGATTTTATTCTAACTACTACTCCCGACTATAATACATTCTTACAATGCTTC
>BRYF01000010.1:1795000-1800000 GCA_030159135.1 Actinidia polygama
ATTGGTGGTGGAGAAAGTAATTGAAACTTTGATTTGTTTGAGGTGGGAAGTGGACAACTCAAGATGCATGCAGCAAAATGTTTGAAAAAAATGACCAGATGAGAGTTGTTTGCATATTTTTTTAATTTTGGTGAGGTAAACTGCACTAAACTACATAGAAGTAAAAATGAATCTTCCCTTTATTTTATAAATAAAGTTCTTTTACATCAAAAAAAATAATTATATTAGTTTAGATGGAGTATGTATCTATAATATAAAATACAACTCATTTTGAATCTCAAATCTATCTTCCATTATCTACGATTGAAATACAGTTAATCCAACGGTGGAGATTTCACCTGATACTATTTTTTTTCTCCCAAAAATATCACTTCGTTCTTCTCAAAGATCCACTCACATAAGTTATGATCCAATGGTTAAAAAATATCTAAAGTTTGATATATTTTTTACCCATTGAATTATTTTTTTAGTGGGACCCACACAAAACTAAAACAACTTTTTTCTCCCATTATTTCTCCCAAACTAGCAAAAAAATTTTAAAATCATTATAGTTTTTAATTTGTCCTCCATTTTGAAGCAATTTATCTCTTCGTATATACATGCAATATATCTTTTATCTGACGTTTATATCTTATCTCTTTTTAGATTGTAAAACTCTAACGAGTATACCTAAAAAATATTTTTCTTTTTTACATAACAATTACTAGTTTATCTATAAAATATAAATGGGATAGTTTTAGAATGATGAAATTGAAACGAAAACGACCCTGACTGCATGTTATGGTTTTGTCTGCTTTGATTTTTCAGTTCTAATAATTTGATTTTCATTTAAATTTTTTTAAGCAATTACAAGTAATTTAGTTAATATTTTTTATTAAGATCATACCAATTCAAACAGTGAACAACCAGTCCACCAGACACATTCCCCAAAGCATCAATTTTATGACACTACGCTTTGTACACATTCCCCAAAGCATCAATTTTATGACACTACGCTTTGTCCACTACACTGCTTAGGGTTCAAGCGAAGAAGATGTGGTTATATAGCGTTTTGGAAAGGGTAAGTCTACGCTCAGCGAAAGTTTTACCGAAATAGTCAAAACGATATCTTTTTGACTATTAAAAAAAAATTGGGAACCTTCAAAGTCGAGAGAGAGAGAGAGAGAGAGCGCTCCGGCCTTGGCCACCACTCGTACTTTGAAGACCGACCGCCGCCACCGACGCCGTAAGTCCGACCTAACATTGTTTATCGCCGAAAGAAGTCTAGCTCTACCCGTGGCTCTCCCTCTGCCTCCCAATTCTGCCCACTCATCTTTGTCCTCCTCATCGCTGCCGCTTCACTTCTCCGACCTGGAGCGAATGAACCGGATCGGGAGCGGCTGTGGTAGCACCGTTTACAAGGTCCTCCACCGCCCAACGTCTAGACTCTATGCCCTCAAGGTGATATACGGAAACCACAAGGACTCTGTCTACCGCCAGATCTACCGCGAAATCGAGATCCCCCGCGACGTCGACAACGCCAACATCGTCAACTGCCACGAGATGTTCGATCATGTTGGCGAGATTTAGGTCCTCCTAAAGTACGTTGACGGCGAGTCCTCCTCGAGTATGTCGATGGCGGATCCCTCGAAGGCACTCACATCCACCACGAGCCATCATTCTCCGATCTCTCCCTCCATTTCCTCTCCGGCCTCCACTACCTCCATCACTGGAAAATCGTTCGGCCACCACCGCTCCCGCATCGTACTTTGAAGGCCGAAAGTGGGAGCGGTGGTGTCGGCTGGAGCTCTCTCTCTCTCTCTCTATGGACTTTGAAGGGTCCCCAAATTTTTATTTTTATTTTTTTTTTTAAATAGTCAAAACGACGTCGTTTTGACTATTTCGATAAAACTTTTAGTGAGCGTAGATTTACCCTTTTGGAAATGTATTACTAGTGGAGAAATGATCCTGGCCATTGAAGTTGGCCGCGTGTCAGAAGGAGGTGGGACTAGATTAGGAAAGTGACCAGGGTCAGTGTGATCTAACCGTGTTTTGTTGAGGTTCTAGTCACAATTGGATTATGTGGACGTGGATATATGCTTCCATTTATTCGTGTACTCTTTCTCTAGATGGACTATTGACACGTGTTTTGTTGAGGTTCATTTGCCTCAAGGCCCGTGTCAAAATTTCATTGGAAAATATTTTTGGGCCAAAAGTGGGCCCGAAGTGCAAGTTTGTTGCTCTTGAAAATTGCAATTGAATATTTGTGTCTTTTTTCTGCTTAACGTACTGTGAATGTTTTCAAGAGAAGAAATCACACTTGTACCCCTTATAGTTTTATCCAAATCTCAATTAAGTTCTTATCCTTTCAATTGAAGCAAATAAGCTAGTATTTCACTTTGTATTGTGTTTCGACGTAGTCCAATCACCGAACTTGGTTTCATAAATTAACGGCATAAAGTAATAGGAGGAGCATATGAAGGTTGTAAAAGTTAGCCCATGGAAATAAAAGAAGGTTGTCTTGCCAAAATGCAATTCCCACAACAGATTGCATGGGATAGAGAGAGAGAATTCGAGACAAAAAAGTAAAAAAATAAATGATAAACAAAAATTACTAAAAAAAGTAAAAACACTCAAAATCAAATCAGTTAAATTAGCTAAAAAACAACTAACCCAAAATGGATCCAATAGCTTATAAGTAGAGAGAGAGAGAGAGGTAGGGAGTTACCTATTCATTTCAGAAAGCCAGCCAAAGGAAACGCCCCTTCCCCATATTTGGTTTCTTTTCCTAAAAGCAAGGCTATTTGCCTTGGTGTCCGGTGGAGAAAAGGAAGAAAACAGAGAGAGAAGTGGAAGTGGGGGGGTTAGGGAAGAAGGAAAAAGTTTATGAGAGAGAGAGAGAAACTAATGCAAATAGGAGAAAGAAAAGTCAATCATGCGTAAATTATTATGTGGTTCACATCACAAAATATTAGGAAACGGATGATGATGTGATCGCCAATATTTAAAAATTAGAGGTGTCGGTCACGTCCTGTCTGTTTTGATAAATTTATTTTTGTGTTTTGTGCCTTGTTTATTTTATAAAAAAAATAGTTAAATTATTCGTGCTTAATCGTGATTGCGTCCGCGATGCTTATCTAAGCTAGGTAAGAGCTTGTATTTGATATTTTATCTCTTTATATCGAATCTCGACAGAGTTCTCGTGCAGAGATTATGTTGTGTTTTGCTAAAGAGCGACAATCCTGTGGTGGTGCTTGTCATAACTCAGCCAAAGTTGATACTTTGTATTTTATTCGTTCACAACTTCAAATTAAAAAATAAAATAAGATTTGTTCATATAAACGTCACGTGTTGTGCCCTGACCCGGCCATTACCGTGCTAGCTCTATGCCGGTGCTTTAAAGTGCCTTGACCTCGTACTAGCCTGGCCTTTACGTGTATCTTGTAAAAGAACTTACATTAAAAGTTAATTTATTAAAAATAGAAGTCAAAAAATATTAAAAATGAGCTTATTAATTAAAATCAACCCTAAATTATTTTTCGCTCATAAGAAAAGAATAAAACACCATCGCATAACTTTTAAAATAGATAAAAAAAAGTAGAAACTATAGCAATAAATCAATAATATAGCACAGTTTCTAAGATAAAAAATGCAGAAGTTACAATAAAAATGTTATGCCAAACAAAGTTTTCATATGCTACTACTGCATAACTTCATCTGCTACTACTGCATAACTTCCCTTCTTATTATTGTTTTTACAATTTTTACTAATTATTTAATGTGACATAACTTGATATTATTAACTATAATTGATTAATTTGATACAATATGATATGTTTCGAAATGGGTGAATAAATGATACCGTTGAGGAGTAATAATGATACCACTAATTTTAATATATAATTAGGTGAAGAGGCCAATATTTTATGGAGAGCTTATCTTCACACACACACACCTGACAGCCCCCTCTCCCTTGTCTCCCTCCGAATTTACTCAAATACCCCTTTCTCTCTCTCTCTCTCATCCCCCAACTGCTCTCTCTCTCTCTCTCTCTCTCTTTTCAATTTTTTGTATATTTTTTTTCATTAGTTTTTTTTTTTAGTTTTTTCTTATTTTTGTTTTTTTCCATTATTTTCTTCTTTTTTTTAATCAAATTTTTTATTTTTTTATCAAATTTATTTATTTTTTATTAGTTTTTTTTTTTGGATAAATAATTTTTTTATTATATGTTTGTAATATTTTGCTTATTTTTTAGTTGTAGATTTTGGGAGTCATTATTTGTAAAAATTTTAAAAAGTATAAAAATATGGGTTGGGGGTAATTTAAAGGGATGAGGAGGTTATGATATGTGTCAAGAGTTTGTGGGGTAATTTAAAGGGAGAAGTTGGTTATGACATGTGTCAAGGGTTTATGAGGTAATTTAAAGGGAAGAGGAGGTTATGACATGTGTCAATGGTTTGAAGGTAATTATGGGTGTGGGATAATTTAAAGAAATGATGGGGTTATGACATGTGTCAAGGGTTTGTGGGGTAATTTAAAAGGAGGAGGGTGTTATGACATGTGTCAAAGGTTTGTGGGGTAATTTAAAGGGAGGATGAGGAGATTATGACATGTGTCAAGGGTTTGTGGGGTAATTTAAAGGAAGGAAGATGAGGTTATGACATGTGTCAAGAGTTTGTGGGGGTAATTTAAAGGAAGGAAGGAGTTATGACATGTGTCAAGGGTAATATTTTTTGTTTTCTATATATATGAAGAACACTTCTCTAAAATTTTCATCTTCTTCGTACCATCACTCTTTCAATTTATTTTAAGATTTAGTCAACAACTTTATTTTTAAAATCCATAGTTGGAGCACTATGGCTAACAAATATACAGCTGAGAGTGATATTCCAAACGGAGGACCAGGTGCCCCAAGAGGAGAGTTTGGAGAAGATATTGATTAAAATTTATGTTCTTATGTAATATTTAATTTTATGTATGTAAAAATTAGAAAGGTGAAAGTAAAAAAAAATTTAAAAAAA
>BRYF01000010.1:1815000-1817500 GCA_030159135.1 Actinidia polygama
ATTTTCAGTTACAGTTCCTATTTCTCCTCAATCCCATTTTTCCCCCCATAAAACACTTCAGGAACTTGGAACTGGGGTAGTTCTGTATTGCCCCACTGCTCATGGACTTTTTTTTTTGGCAAGGCAGTTGTGGAGAGCGTCCCTGCAAATGGCACCTTGATATTGAACTCGATCCAAGTATTTTAATTTTTCTCATTTTCATTAATTTTAGGTGACGCGTATGCTTGTGAACTTGATTCATTCAGGCATTTCCTATTTTTAGTTAGTCGAATAAACTAGACAAATGAATGACAAACGTTTCTTTTCTTTCGGCAATCACATCCTAGGTTTACACAACAGAATTCATGGCATGCACAACAAGATGATTTATTTTCGAATGGAAGAATTGGCGAAAAAGCATAGCTGCTCCCCCTTCCCTATTCAGCTCGCACTTGCATTAATTCTTCATAAGAGGATGACATGGTTACCTATTCCTGGTGAGTGACTACAGACTAATCACAACTTTAATTCGTTGACAGTGTAGCATATGTGAAAAGCGATTTTAAGGTGCTAGAAGCAGGACGAAGCCAAAATTCTCATTTACTGGGGCCAAGCTAAGCCAAACAAACAAAAAAAAGGAAGTTCGCTTTTATAATATGATAATTTCATACCTAAGCATTATAGAAATAATTAATAAGACAAAGTAATTCACAATACGATTTTAAGTACTCACGGCTGTACTGTTTATAAAATTAAATAAATTTACAAATACTATTTCTTTTGTTGACATTGAGTTCTACAAATTGATTCTGAAAATGAATACCAAACAATTCCTGTACCAATTATACTTTCTTCATCAGTTAATTAGATGCCTTTCAATATTTTACAGGTGTTAGCTTTCATGGTAGATAAGGCACTCTCTTATTGAGCTTGAAGACTAAGTTTGAATGAAACTCATTGTTGTGAGGTATACTCCTTTTCTCCTTTCATATTTCTTTCCTACTATTGTTAAGAAAAAGAGAGAAAAAAATAATAAACAAAAGAAAAAAACAGGTAATTTATTTTTTATGAAAAGTAACATAATAACATAAAACAAGCACGTTTTTCACTGAATTGGACAATGAAATTGTAGAAAAAGGAGGGGAAAAAAATCCACACAATGTCTTTCACTACTGAACCACACATAAGCTTCATTAGCTTATCAACTGAACCCAATCAAAGCTTCATTCCATTTTATCAACTGAACCCAACAAGAATTACTTTAGTAAGGCCACTCAAAGTAATTATCCCTAGGGAGGGCAGGGATGGACCTTAGTCTCTCTGGGATCCTAACAAGGTCTTCAACCCGCAAACCCTTAAGCAAAGGCATGCCTCCTCCTTCCACTTGCCACTGAGAGTAACTCCGCCACATCACCCCTAAAAATATGTAGGAACTGGAGTTGAGGGAATCCTCCAGCGGTGCAAGGGAACTTATTCCCTTGATAGTAATACAATTCAAGAATTGTTAGTTTTGGAAGCTTCTCCAAGATTGGCATATGATCTTCTCTCATTCCCCTTGCCACTGAGAATAGGAACTTGAGATTTGGTAGAAACTCGTGCAACTCTGTTGGTTTCCAAAGATGGTTGCAATGGAGGAAACCAGGCGGAGCCATTGTCAAGACTAGTTATACCAAAGGTTCGCAGCCTTTCTAATCTACCAATAGAGTCTAGTGTGAATCTGTTGCTCTCTCCCACAAGAAGTACATTGAGCTCTTGAAGATTGATCAAATTCCATTTGGTCCTTAACCACTACACAATCGGACAGGCCACTTGAAAGCTCCAAGTAAATGTCTGAGATGCTTCGCTTTGCATAACTCATGAGGTAATGAAATTGGATTTTGAAAATCCCTATCAAGTTCTAGGGTTTGTAGGGCGGTTACCTATGAACAGTGGGAGCTCTATTATCTTGGTGCAATTTAACCCCAAGTACCTTAAGTGAATCAATTTCCCTACATCAGGTAGTCTTGTCTTCCCCGTTTTTAGAGAAGGATTTAATTGAATACCCCCAAGCTATAGCACCCTAAACAGTCTCAACTTCATGCATAAAAATTGTAACTATGTTATTTCAACAAATTCATCTTCTAAGTAAGAGACAAGAAAACTTCGCAAGTGCAAGTTTGAATGATCCAAATAGACAAACCTGTGAAATCCACATTGGCAGCCTAGTCTTCGACTATTGGGAGCAAGTGCCCCATCATAGATATGCAGGAAATTTAGATCCTTTGACTTTTCAATAGCAAAATAACAGAGAAGATCATGAACTCGACACGAAATGATTCTCCTCCATTTTCTTTTTGCTATTTGAATTGAACTTCTAACAATTAGTTCTTTCACAATATTTGCAGCCACTTCCTTAGATTCTTCATCTAATTTTATAAAACCATTTGCCACCCACTACCGGTAGAGAGTTTGTTTGCATTAATTTCAGTGTCTTCAGGGAACAAACCAAACTAAAGAAAGCATGACTTCAAGTGTTGAGGTA
>BRYF01000010.1:1857500-1860000 GCA_030159135.1 Actinidia polygama
AACGCAACGACGACACGATGGCGGTAAAATTAATGATAAAATTAAGAAATTCACAGTTGAATAAAACTTATCTATTGGATGAAGGCAATATAGTAGGGTGATGGTTGTGGTAGTCTGGTGGTTACATAGTACTGAGAATGAATTTTTTCAATATTGAAATTTAGATTCTGAAATTAAATTTTTTAAACAGTATAATTTATGTGTCAATGATAGGGTTGCAATGATGATGTGTTGGAATTTTTTTGTTGGACAGTTAATAAAGACATATATTTGTTATTCAAAACAAGTTTAATTTTGTGTATACAAATGTTTTTATCGTTCAAATTAGAGGACTTACTTTGGTTACAAAACTTATAAATCACGCACTTTCAACTAATGGATTGCAATAATTTTCAACTTTGAATAATTTTTTTTTCTTTCTTCACTAGAAATTAAAATATATATAAATATCATGAGAATTATGTCAATTTAGACATCCAATCAAGTTGAACAACACAAACCAACCAAAACACTAACAAGCCCAAATAACTACGTAGCTAGCACAGTACAAGAAATAAATGAGAGCTCAACTACCAAGTACAAGAAAGAAAGAAACTGTGAACTAAAACAAGAAAACAACCCACTATCAAAAGTTCAGTTGACTGGACATAAAAAATGAACAACTGAAGTTTGACACAAGCAAAGAATGGCCACTGAAATTTTAGTTCAAAGGCGACGGAAGCTAGACTTAGGTCAATCGAAAGTTGAGATGGGTCGACCGAAGTTTTAGGACCGAAGTCTCAAAGCACAGCTGAATGCCAAAAACATTAAAATTATTTATCCAGGTATGCTCTCTAGAAATATAGGCTATTGATAACCGAACTTGAAGTTCGGTCGATTGAAGTTTCAGAAGTGCACGATCGAAGTCTAGGCACAACTGAATTTAAGGAAGCACAATTGAAGTCAAAGCCAAAATAAAGTATCAAATAGAGCATCTAAGTAGCTCACTGGAAATCAAAGCCAGTGACGACCGAACCTGAAGTTTTAAAAGTCTTCGTTAATGCAAAACTCAAGCCTCTGGAATTACAGGCCATTGACGACCAAAGTTCAACTTCGGTCGATCGAAGTTTGAATTTTCAATTTGGCACGTTCAAATCACAGATCCAACAGTTGAGATCAAATCAAAACGGTTAGTTTTAGTGCATTTGATGTTGCAACGACTATATTCACACTTGGGCCTTTAAAATCAATCTTTGAGGTTGTTGGGCAATTATTGAAGTGTTCAAAACTTGTATCCTTGATAGCATTCAATACTTCAACTTTTGAGCATTCATTGTGAGTTTTCGGTTTAGATAAAAAAATAGAAATTGTATCACTCTAGATAAAGAGAGCTTTCATTGTAATATTCGATCTAGAGTTGGTGAGTTATTTATTTCTCATTCATTGTCACCCATTGAGAGAATCACATTGAGTGATTGTAAAAGAATCAAGAGGGGAAGACTCTTGAAGACTAGCACCCGTAAGCTTGTTAAAGATAGTGAAATCCCAAGAAGTGGTCTAGTGTGCAAAGGTTTGACAAGCACCCGTAAGCTTGTTAAAGATAGTGAAATCCCAAGAAAGTCTTGGAGAAGTGAACGTAGGCACGGATTTGCTGAACCACTATAAATAGTTTATACTCTCTTTTTTATATTGCTTTTATATATAATTGAGTAGAAGTGCATATTAGATTATTTGAGAAATTTTAATTAATTGTCAAGAGTAGCAAACCTATTTCACCCCTTCAGAGTTTGCTTTCGAGCTAATAATTGGTATCAGAGCAGGACTTTATGTTCAGATTTAACAATCTAGGAATTAAAGATCCATGACTAATATCATAGGAAGACACATAAAATCTTGAGATTTTTCAAGAAAGTCAAGAGGCTCGCGGAAAAGCCAGTTACAAAAAAAATCCAACTAGAAGTAGTGCTACCTCAAATGGAGACTCAAATACAAGATGGTGAAAGCTCAAGTCTTCCAAAAGAATGGAGATACGTTCACAACCATCCAACAAGTTTCATCATTGGCCAACGCGTAGATATTCTCAAAAACTTTTATGAGGAGCAAGGCCAACGCATTGATAGGATTGAGAATCTTTATGAGACTATGCATGAGCAACACACGCATCAATTGAATGTAATCGATGCTCAATTAGAAGGCCTACAAGATCATCTTCCTCCTTCGCCGCCTCCACCATTCGATCCGGCACTCGCCCCCTCCTCGGACTCCTTACTATCGTGACGATCTTATTGATGATGCCCCAAGGGGGAGAAAGTTTCATGTTTCTATCTCAGTTTTTGGTTGTTTAAGAATTCTTAGCTTTAGTCTATTTGGTTCTCTTTTAGTTTGTTATGACTTTTATCTATCAATGGAAGTTTCTTTTCAATGTGAATGCCATGATGCTATTACTTTCTTATTATGAATGCCATTATACTATGTTTAACATGTTTTAATCTTCAAAAAGTTTTATTTGAAAGCACAAAGA
>BRYF01000010.1:1892500-1897500 GCA_030159135.1 Actinidia polygama
TATTTTTTTTAAATTTATCTCATCAAGAGGAACCGAAAAAAGTATAATTCTGATCAAACAGTGAAAAAAATTCAAAATTCAAAGTAGTTTTAAAAAATCTAGTCCAATCGGAACCATAAGTTATATAATCTAATTCTCTCGTGCTAATTGCATTTATTATCCCTATCCATATATTAATTCTACCCTAGCCCCCTACTTTCAGTCGACTCTTACAGTTTAAGTTATAAAATCATCGCTCCATCAATTGGCATTAAGGAGATTGACGTAAATTGGCATGCGTAACATACGCGACATTAATATTCTTAATTTTACCAAAATACCAATTCCGTCCATGTAATTCTATCAAAATCTCGCCTTCACTTTAATTGTGTCCTAAAATAAATGTCAGGCATTCCGTTGTATCAATTTTTCTACACTTGATAATTTTTGTCAACCGCATTGATGCCAAATGGATGGAAGGTGACATTAAAATTTTACTTAAAATATAAAGAATTGACTGTCACATTAAATGTGGAGAGATCAAAGTGAAAGTTTTTGTAAAAATACAAGGCTAACAAGTCAATTACCCCCATCTCTCTCTCTCTCTCTCTCTATATATATATATATATATATGTATATATTGTTACGTTGGTGCATTTATTTCATTAACTTTGCCCCATATGTTGAAGTTTGGATTTGTAAAGAAATAAAATGAATACTCTATAATAAATTACCGTAGGGACAATTTTTTACTGATATGACCTACATAAAATAATTCATGTAGTAATTTCTGAGACATCCATACTAGTGGGACCCACATCTCCTCCTCCTTCCTTCCTCTTCCTCCGTCCATCACCGTCAACGCCATTGCACATGGCACCCAAACAAACTTGTCATGGCAAAAACCCATGTCCATTCCCTCCATCCCTCTTTGCTTTCTTAACCTCCAGCAACCCTTGCTATTGAAATAGATCCTAACCACTTACACAATAGCTATTGTCAATATAGTTGTGAACAGATAATCAACGTAAAGAGTTACTTTTACTCTTTCGTGATAAAAAAATACTTGGCGAATAGGAGTGTATTCATTTGACAACAATAATTTTTTGGGGGAATTCTTAGTAGGGGGTATTCACGTTTTGAATTTGTTCGATTTTGAGTAAAACTATGTACCGATTCGAGTTTTACGGTTTTTAAAATTTTAAAGCCAAATCAATTCGTTCAAAACTTGAAATCAATTCAATCAAAACCTAAAAATAATAGTTCCGAACATCGATTTAGACAGAGAAATTTGTAGACGGAACTGAATTGTAGACACTATATAAGATTCAAAGGTGCCTCGTTTGGGTGAATGGGAGAGGAAAGGGGTAGTTGGGCTGGTGATGGCTAACCTGTGGGTTTAGAGAGAAATTAGTTTTAGGATTGGAGCTGAGGGTATTTAGGAATTTATAGAGTTGTCAAGATAAAATTTTACAAATTAGGGAATTCTTTAGTGGGTGCAGAGAGACAATGGGGTTATGGAAAAATATTAGTGGTTCACAATGGGGTTATGGAAAAATATTAGTGGTTCGAATAGAAGCGCGGTTTAAATTGGAAGCTTTTACATGCAAACCATTTCCATCGTGCCACACCTCAAAAAATCAATTTTCTGTTATTACGCCCTAGATAGAGTGAACAATTTACTAGTGCCGCCACAAGCCTCGGACCACCCGCAACCACTCCTTCCTCCACCCACAATGGGGTTATGGAAATGCATTGTTTCTTTATTTTCATTATCTATGCACTGTCAAGTGGTTAGGATCAAGATTTAAAATATCGGTGTTTGGATTTTGGTCCACCTCAGCTGATTTTGTCCCCATGTCACCAATATAAAGCCGTATCATCGATACCAATACCCTTACCAATACCATGATTTAAAACTCTGGCGAGGAGACTGTAAATGCCATATTTCTCTTTCCAGTTTAGAAAGGGTACCTAAATGTGATGATGACTGTTTTTTCTTTTGATTTGTTCTTTCTTTTTTTAAAAAGATTGTTACTTAGTTGCCTTTTGCCATATATTACTAATCAGTTGGAATCTTTTCCTTTAGGGACGTGGTGTTGGAATTTTACGTTGATTGAGTTTGAATTTTCTTGTTGACGGACTGAGGGGGGAACTTGAGAAATTGGTTGAAGAGAGTAAAGTAAAATACATTGGATAATCAGAAGCAAGCCCAAACACAATACTGCTGGCGCATGCTGTTTGTTCATCCTATTACTGCTTTAGAAATGGAGTATTCCCTTTTGATCTCAGTTTGCAGGTACTTCACCCGAAACTCTGCTAATATTTTCATCTCGATTCTACTGACATTTTCTTTGGAATGTGGATATGCCTATCTAATTGTTGTTCTTCATTACGATAACCTTACTTTCTGCTTAAATTTCAATTTCCTGTAATCATATTTGCGATTTCTTCTTTGTTGTAATTCACCTCTTAAATTTGCCTTCTACTATTTTTAGTTACACTTCCTATTTGTTTTGTTCTCTCCTTAATCCCATTTTTTTCCATAAACCACGTCGGGATGTCAGGAAACTTGGAACTGGGCTAGCTCTGTATTGCCCCACTGCTCTTGGATTTTTTTGGTGGCAAGGCAGTTCTGGAGAGCATCCCTGCAAATGGCACCTTGATATCGAACCCGATCCAAGTATTTTAATTTTTCTTCATTTTCATTAATTTTAGGTGATTAGATGTTCCAACTAAATATGACTTTCATATACCATCACAAGAACATTAGTCTCATCACTATTTGTTAAAATTTCATTTAAGTGCACCAAAGAAAAATAAAAACATTTCCTTAAACTTTTAGAAAGTTAATTTGATGTCATTATTGCTTCAAGTAATATTCCAATATATGATGTACAAGTTTTTTTCCAATATATTATAGTACTTCTGCTATTATGTATAAGTTTTTTCCCCTTCAACAAAAGTTTCTTAATGTTCTTAGTGTTGCAGCAGTCCCTGGTGTCCCAACTCAAGTCAACAAGCTTCAGTTTTAGTTGTACAGGACTTTATAACTAGCATGGTTTTTATTTTACAGCAATTTATAGTCATTATCATTTAGCGACATGCTAACGAGTGCAATCCACAAAGAAGTGGGTTTATAGGCCTAAGGGTTGCTTAGTTGGTAGAGATCATGGCTTTGTGGTCAAGGAGGTGTCAATTTGAGTCCCTCAGAGTCATAGGAGGTCTATCTGCCGTTAACTTCAAGACTTCCAGATTAGTCTGTTATACCCAATTGAGCTGGGTAGAAATATCGAGCTATCAAAAAAAAGTAAGGTTACGACTATCTATCTACTACTCCTAGACTTTGTTACAAGCCAAAGAGCTTTGAGCATCGGGTACGACTTTTTTTCACAATATATGTTTTTCTAGATTTTTTGTCATCATATCAGTCCTGAGCTTTTTAAGTAGTTAAGTTCTAAACTGGAGTGACTTCAAGAGAGTACCCAACATTAAGGGTGTGTTTGGAGCTTGTAGAAGAATGAAAAATAAATGAGGAAAATAATAGAGAAAGTTGATTATTTTCTATTGTTTGGTTTTAAAAAAACAAAAGAGGCTAGAAAATAATAAAATTTGTGCTCGTTTCAAAGATCCCGAAGCTTCAATTTAAAATTAAATTTTTGCTTTAAATTATAATTATCATTGAAATATGTGCAAGATCTCTTTCACTTCCTCTCAATACTTGAAACCAAACAAGGAAGAAGAAAATCACTATTTTCCTCTTCCAAACACTGTTTTATAAAATTACCAATATGCATTCAATAGTGTGAGTTGGAGTCGTTATAAGCCAGCGTAGGTGGTTCACGGGGTGCACACGGGTCGGGTCGGATAGGGTCTGGGTTAGAATCAGAATCGATTTGATCATTCACGGTTCTCCATTTTCAGACTCAAAATCGATCCGATCATCCGAAAGAACTGAATCAAACTGCTCGGGTCCGGCTCGGTTCGCAGTTCGGTTCTCGTATCGGTTCTCGGTTCTAGGTAGCATAGGTAATAATCTAGTGTGGTGAGTGCATTATATGTCTATAGGATCGGTTCTCGACCTCGGTTATCAGTTCTCAAGTCGGGGTAAAAATATTTGTAGACCCGAGAACCAAACCGGTCGGATCCAAAATTTTCAAACCCAGAATCGAACCGATGGCATAGTAGAATCTAACCAACCCGACCCAAGAAAGTCGGATCAAGTAGGATCAGATCGGGTCTCAGATCCGACGGGTATTTTATGCACCCCTACACGTGGGTGATATTATGATCGACTTTGGAATTTCGGGATCTAAAGATACAGTGCTAACGCCTTAGTAGCACCCAAAAAAGTTCAAATTATGAACCTTGCAAAATTATGATTGCAATATAATTTTTAAATTAGATTTGAAATGTATATTATTTTGATAAATTTTATTTTTATTCGAATTTTTTAGTCATACATTATTGTATTTTCATCACTTATAAATTTATCACTTTTAATTCATAAAACGCAATTCAAATATACAACCACCGCAAAAAAACAAAAAAATATTTTGGTACATGACTGATAAATTTATCATTGTTAAATTTTAAATATTATTCAAACATATAATCATAACATTAAACATAAAAACACGAACATTTATATGACTGATAAATTCTCACTGTTAAATTTGATAGTCATTGACTGATAAGAGAAAAAATCCATAAAAACACTAATATTTATATGACTAATAAATTTATTACTGTTAAATTTATGGCCAAAAAAATATTTTTTTATATTTTTTTGATTTCGTATTCGATATGGATTTGTTTTGATAAATCTCATTGAGAATGTTTAAAAAATATAAATTTTATTAAAAATAATTATTTTTAACAAAAGTTATGATATTTTAAAACTTATACTGCAAAAAGGAGCGTCACATCAACTTTGTGAATTTTGCTTAATTGAGTGTAATATAGAGGGGTAAAATAGTAAACTTACTTGCATAGAGGACTTTCTTGGTCAACTAAGAACC
>BRYF01000010.1:1915000-1917500 GCA_030159135.1 Actinidia polygama
GATTTAGCATCACTAGTCACATAATCTAAACGTATTCCTCTTGAGAAAAAAATAAACAGTTCACCTATTGATCGTCCATTTTAATTTTTTTAAGTCTAATTAATATGATTAGATTAGTCAACTTACGATGCCCGATCAACACGGGACCCATCAAAGTTGTGTTCTTGATGGACTACATTAGCCAAACGAAAGCTACATAGACTAGAAAGACCTGAATGCCGTGACTTATAAGCAGCTTTCTTAGTTTGAAGGTTTGACAAATTGTCTACTCGAAAGGGCCACTTGAACCCTCCAAGCAAATGTCTGAACTAATTTACTTTGCATACCTCATCAGGTAATATTATTGGATTATGAAAATCACTATCTAGTTCCATGGGTTGTAGAGCCTGCAAGTTTTCTATGAACGGTGAGAACTCATTTGTCTTGATGCCCTGTAACCCCCAGTACCTAAAATGAATCAATTTCCCTATTGCATTAGGTTGTCTTGTCTTAACCGCTTCTTGAGAAGTATGGAATGGATGGCCTCGAAGATATAGCACCCTTAACAATCTCAACTTCCTGTATAAAAACTGTAATTGTGCTATTTCAATAGATTCATTTTCTAATTTAGAAACACGTAAACTTTGTAAGCGCGAATTTGAATCATCCAATATATGTTGAACATGGACGTTATCTTCTCTTACATGACGACTGATGTACTTTGAATCTTTGAGCGATATTTTATTGACACCACACCACCCAATACAATAATAGCTAAGAGTAAGCCATTCCATTTTCTGACCATATATCTTGTCATAAGCTTCATGGTTATAGGGAAACGACTATTTTTTTTTTATCAACTTCACTCCAATTTAGGGTGTGATAGTGTCTCTGCTTCCCTTTTCGTTGTTTGGGAAGGCTCTTCTCAAGCTTTTCAAAACTTGTACATCGCATACATCATCTACACCACCAAGTATCGATGTCCTTTAAGCAATTCACGGAAATAAGACGTCAAATCTTGTAGTTTCATCTTCTCCAACATCTTGAATTCCTCTTTGGTGGTGGGCTTCTTGAATGTCAGGGTAATACCACACGACATCGATGATGTGGTATTATCATTGCAATGATTTTTTTTTCCCATTTCTTATCCTAGTGTTTAAAACCCGTCACGTGTCTCCTACTAAAAGAAACTCAATGACAACCACGCCAAATTAATTCTCTTTCATCTCCTCGGAAACTTACGAGATACACAAGTTCAGCCCCCTCACCATCTCTCTCCACCCCACCAAATTAATTCTCTTTCAACTCTAATGTGCTTTCTTCCGATCCAATTTAGTTAACGAATTGTTCAAACTAAAACTATAAGGACTCATGTAAAATTTGGTCAAACTACAAGAACCACAATAGAGTATAGTAGTCTTTTTGTATTTTCTGTAATATTTTTTAATATTAGAGAGGTAAACTGAACAACGACTAAACTATATCGAAATAAAAAAGATTTTTCCTTTTATTTTATAAATAAATTTCTTTTTATGTCAAAAAGAAATTATATTAGTTTAGATAAGAGTATTTATTTATATATAAAATGAATAGTTTTGAAATCAAGCAAATGAAACGACCCTTATTGCATGCTATGATTCCGATTTTGCAGTTCCAATATTTTGAATTTTATTTAAATTTTTAGAAGCAATTAAAAGTAATTTAGTTAATAATTTTTATTAAAATTACGCTCATTCAAAACGGAATAACTTGTCCACCAGACACTTCTCAAAAGCATCAATTCTATGACACTTTGGCTCCGTTTGGAATCAGCTTATTTGAATTTTTTGACTGATTTTTTTATTTAAAAAAAAGAGTCAAAGTTGATTTTTTTACTTTTTTATTTTTTAATTAGGGTCATGCAATTTCAATTGATTTCAGTGCATTCAATAAAATAAATAACAGTTAAAAATTACTTTAGGATGAAAAGTGAGAACATGAAGCTGTTTATTTTTACTATAATTGGTTCCTGTAGTGCGATTCTCAGATCTGCTCATCGTCGACACTCAGATCTGTTCGTCGTCGCACAAAGTTAAGCGTCGCTCCTCTCTCTTCTTTGAGACTCTCTCTCTCTCTCTCTTTATTCTCCTGTAAAATAATTATTGCACAATACTTATCTATTTTTTATTTTTTTTGTTATTTTTTTTATTTTTTTATTTTTTTATTTTATGTACTTTTTTTAATTTTTTTTAATTTTTTTGTTATTATTTGTATGATGATTGAATGATTTGCTACTTATATATATTATAAGACATTTGTGATTTACTATTTTAATGAATTTCGCCTTACCTTATCTATCAAATGTATATTATATTTTATTTTTTATGTCGATAATATGCACCTCACCTCGCGCCTTTAATAACTTTAATGGGGGAGCATGTGACATCCTTTCGGGCTTCAACTTTATGTCTACGGACTCGTATCAAATAGAGAATCCTATAATGTTCTCAAAATTCAATTCCTGAGTAACTTTAAATTTGAA
>BRYF01000010.1:1937500-1945000 GCA_030159135.1 Actinidia polygama
GTGGTTGTTTATTTTTTAGAATTAATTTTATAAAATAAATTTAAAAAATTATTTGATTGATAGTTTTGGAAAATTGTTTTTGGATTCATGGGTATTATTTCACTCATATTTGATTCGTCCATTTCCAACACCGTTATTTCTATCTTATTACTTAATCACCCATATATAATTTATCACTCGCTTTAATTTGTTTAAACTCATCAAAAACCGTTCATTTTCCCATATATATATATTCCATATGTCCAAGTCTTTTTGAAATAATTCAAAATTTTAAAAGAATATAATTATTATATTTAATTTGTATTGACTTTTCAGTTTTGTTTTGATTGAAATATAATAAAAAATAAAAGATAAAAAAATTGACTGTTTTGTCTTGTTAACTTTTGAAAATGAATATATATTTTGCGACATCTTAAAATAAAATAATTGACCGACAATATGAGGCGGAGAGAGCATTTACCATATAGTAATGTGAATTTGTAATTTTCGAACTACTTTCTACTCTATTCATGAATGTGGTTCTTTATTTTGCTTTTAAAAAAAAACTCTTGAAGTTAAAAAAATGGCTGTCGTGTTAATTATTAGAAGTTTGAAACTTTATTATTTTTCAATCGAAAGACTATAATGCCCCTCAACTATTCCTAAAATACCAACTAAAAAACAGTTTTTGCAACTGGTATGGATGTACTTATTTGGAATCTTTTAAACTATCTCTCATTATCTACGGTTGGAATCCATTTGAGTTAATATAATGGCGGAGATTTCGCTTAAGACTAATTTTTTTTTCACAAAAAAATGTCATTTCCGTGTGATCTAATGACCAAAAAATCTTTAATAAATTTGGCATATTTTTAACCCATTGGATATTTTTTAAGTGGAATGCACATAAAAAAAAATTAAAACATCCCTTTTTTCTCCTCTTTTCTCCCAAACTAACAATATTTTTTCAAAATTATTATATTTTTTTAATTTATTCTTCATTTTATAGCAATATATCTCTTTGTATATGGATGTAATGTATCTCTTATCTGATGTTTATATATTATCTATTTTTAGGTTGTAAAATTCTTACGAGTATGCCTAACAGCTGTTTCTTTTTTTGCGTAATGCCTGTAGGCGCGAGCAATTACTAGTATATATATATATAGAGAGAGAGAGAGAGAGATGATAGTGATTGCAAATAGCTCTAAGGTCAGTTTAGTCATTGTATTAGGCCTTCAATTTTAGAAACATATTTATAAAAATTTATAGGTATATAAAATTTAATATAATCTGGTAGTTAAAATTGGCCATTATATTTGTCCAACTTGCCTGCGTGCATTATTATTTTCCCATATAATACGTAAAAACAACAAAAGGAAAAGAAGACGCGCTTCACGTGTGATGTATTTGCATTAGTAAGATTATACTTTTCTAATAATTGATATTCAGCTTGGAATACTTAAATTAGCTCAAAAAATATTTAACTACTTTGTTTTACAAGTTTTTTATCTTTAGTGAAATTTTTTTTACTGTTTAATAAAAATTTTATATATAATTTTTCGGCTCTCTTGACAAGACAGAGTTAGAAAATGTAAAAAAAATGATCAAATTTTAAAACGAATCCCCTCAAATTTAAAAACAAAATATTTAGCTTATTGTTTGAGTGATGATGATTTTTCTTGTATATAGTGATTTTTAAAAATAAATTAGATTAAAATTATTATATTTTTAGTCAATAAAAATCAAAAAAATAAAATTTTAATTAAATGAAAAAAAAGATTCACTAAAGATGAAAAAACTCAAAAACCAAAAAACTAGAAGAATAAAGCGATCCGGGGAATATAATCTGTAGTGCTTTGGCGCACCACAACATCTCGATTTCCAAGAAGGTGTTAGAATTTTTTTAATTTATAAAAATAGGCCTGACTCATGGAGCTAGACTGCTAGACCCTCTAGAGAATCTCCTTTTGATTTAGTGCTACATAGTTATATGTTAAAATGTGTAATGAAAAATTACAGACTCACGTATCGACGAAGGAACCGATACTTAGTACGGTTTGCCCACTCTTAAATGACTCACGCATATACTAGCCCTTGAGCAAATCAAACTGCGGATCTGGGTTAAACCCGAAGTCTTTTCCGTTGTAACCAACCAGTGGTTAGTGTTAGGAATTGATTTGGCTTAATATGGCTTGACATATTAAATTAGAGGGAAGAGCCCACATTTTGGCCCTTTGCTATCAGTTGATTGATCATCTTTCCTTACCACCGACAAATGACACATTGGCACTTCTTTCATTCTTAATAAGGTAATTAAACCCTTTATAACGTTTTCAAATCAGCTCCATTTTTAGTGACCATGACTTATGTTAGTAATGAGCCATTAAGAAAATGAAAGTCGAAGCAGGGCCCACACAATTAATCGATCAATGAATCTAATCAATGCATGTTTGGGCTATTTATTTATTTTTTAAATATTTTAACTATTTTGATTTTTGATTTTTTTCGTTTTTAGTAAAAAAAAAATCCATTTGATCAAAGACTTATACATTTTCGATTTTTCATGTCAAAAGGAATCTAAAAATATAAAAACTTTGTTTTTCTGTAAGTAAATCCCTTCACAAATACAGAACTAGAAGTTGTGTTAGTTTAAGAAATGGAAACCGATTTTGCGGGGGAAATTGGGTCAAAAAGTCCCCGATTGCAAGATTTCGGGACAATTAATCCAGCTAATAAGATTTTAGCACTGTACGTCCAGAACAATTAAAAAGACATTTTTGTTTTTGGAAATACACTACCACGGATCTCAAACAACGAGAGTTTTTGTTATAGCTCAACTTATGTTGAAATCTGATTAATCAAAAGCAGAAGTTAAAAAGCATTGAAATGAAGCTTTTCAACACGAACAGAAAACAGAAATTGTGACAAATATACTCAATCAATCGTATCAATTCTATCGTCCTTGTTTGCTAGGAACTAAGAATTGGAAAGAAGACCGTACCAGACGAAGCGAGCCATAGCTTAACTGCAGACCCCTACCAAAGGCTCAAAAACGATTTCCGACTCATCCATCCATCTCCATCAATTCACAACAATTTCCATTGAAGTCCTGTTCTAGTCAAAAAATCAAATGAATCTTCCCCATCCATCTCCATCAATTCACGACAAACTCCATTGAAGTCCCGTTCTAGTCAAAATCAAATGAGTCCCCATTTATCGAAGATTTTACATGACCATATGGAATGAAACAGGTTGGTTTTTGTGATGAAGTTACAGTTTGTAATGCAGAAATTGGGACAGGTAAAAGGGTGGCTATGAAGTGTTCATGTGAGTTACAAGCGAGAAACCAGCAATATCATGGTGATTTTTGGGATTGAATCCGGTAAAGAAAGAATGAATCTTTCATAATAACACAATCCACTAACATCAATTCATAAGTCGGAGGTTCCTAAAAGCCGATAGGATAAGTGTTCTGTCATCAAGGAAGTGTTCTAGCAAGTAGTGGAAGACAAAAAAGGGAAAGACATCAGAAATGTTCCCCTGCTGATGACCCTGTACTTGTGTGCAACTTTCTTTAACAAGCATGATGTAGTACAGACAGCGCAAACCTTCCTTGACCAGTAAGATCGTATTAAATCCGCGCGCAGAAAATCTGGAAAGTGATAGTAGGAATCACCGGTTCCGATGGCGGAATTGCGTGAGACTTGATGGTCTGAATGGAATCATCGAGAGGATCAGAACTCATCGCCTTTGGCCATGAGCCCCGCCGGTTTTCAGGGAAATTCCATCGTTTGCCCTACAACAATTTTGTTGTTTTTAGTAATTATTGTTTTAGCTATAACTTTTAATTTAAAAATCAAATTAAGATTCCGTTTGTTGGGAAATGTTTCCTAAATAGAGTAGGAACTGATTTAGGCATTAACTTCAATTTTTTCTTTTTTGGTAATTTTCCTTATTTTCTTGCCTAACTTTCGTGTTTAACGCGAATTAGGGTTTCAGTTTTTATCAATAAAATTTCAGAGTATTTTTTCTTTATTTCTTGTGGATTCAAGGAACCCTAGTGGATTCTAGGTTATTGTTTTCTTGAGATAGACGTGTTTTGTCTCTTGTGACATTCCGTCTGCGTAAGTTTCCAAATATATCAAGGCAGGTCACATGTTGTGTTGTTGGTTGTTGCACTACTGGTAAGTTTCCAAATATATCAAGACAATTTAAATACAACTGTAGTTTTCACCTAGTAAGACAATTTACTGTCTTAGTCTCCAGCGTTAAAATATTATTTACTGGACTTTTCAAATTCTTGTAATTAGGGGCTCGAATTCTTCTTCATCGAACCAGTAGCCTAGACTGCTAGAGGAATCCAGTGGCCACCCAGGATCAAGTGAAGAGAATATAGGGTTAGACTCCCAAATAAATCATACCAAAATAAACGAAAACAAATTTAGGAAAAGCTGAAAATATATTTTGTTAAGAGAAAATCTGTAGTGAAATACATAAATAAGCTTTTGCTTCCTTGTCTATCTTCCCATCAATTATTTTGGCCTCCATTGTAAAGCCATTGGTTTGTAACCACGAAAAAATTTCAAGAAACGCAATGATCGCAGTGATTCAATGCCTACTAGAAAACAATCAGTGATTTAACTCTGTCAACAAAAAACAACAACCTGCATATGCATAGAATCCATTAATATACAATCAGAATGCTTTCAACAGTTCATCGCAAAGAAAGAGAAAAAAGTTTATTTTATGGTAGGACTTATCGAACTAAAGATGCAGTAAACTTTCACTAGCTAACATCTCAAGAGCAAGGGAGCAATGAACCTGTTATGCCAAGTTCTCCTCCTTGTTGTATGAGATACACTTCATATCCAAAGATATCCATTGTGCGCACTAAAAATTCATATTTCTATCAGCGCCGATCTTACTGGTTCAATGTTTTGTGAAATGAAACCTGCATGGAATGCAAATCAAGATATGATACGCATCATATACATGTTATTAACTAATTCTCAGCTCAACTTTACTTGGGGTCTGTTGCATGAGTCTGTTTTCTACAGTGGACTCAGCTCTAACTCATATTGTCAGTTAAGTTCAAGTAATCATGTCCTCTCTTATGGCCACAATCCATATTTCCCTCGGTTTTCCTCTATTTATTTCACCAACCTTCCCCTTAAATGCCCGACATTCTGTCACCATACGTGAAAGCAATTCTTACAGCAATCCTATAGAGTTTTCTGTGCAGCGTAATAGAAATAATATGATCACAGCAGTCTTAATTCACTTCTTTTATTTAGTTCATCTCGCTCTAATTCCCTTAGGCCATATCATCCTCAATTTCTCCATCTTTATCAATAATTGACCCAAGATATCAAACGTAATCACTTTGGTATCTCTTACCCAGCAAGTTTTCCTGTATTTTCATATATTATATACTTACACTCCATATGTTACTTCCTCTATCTGGCTTCATCAACTAAGATTATCACCTCCACAAATGAAATACACCAGGAAATATGTCTTATTCTTTCAACTTACAACTAAGGTCACCCATAACAAGTGCAAAAAGGTAGACATGAAAATCTAACATACCCTACTACCGAGGAAAGAGTTGTCACTCCACAGAGAAAATCTAACTAGTGGTTTCACAAACACACTATAGACCTGTATAAATGCACAACTTTCAAGAATCTACCTTTGTCTGCCTACTGATATGTCATTATCAGGTTCTAACGAGCTTGGAATGAGGTTCTCAGATTCCTGAAAGTTCTGTCCGGGCTGGTTTTGATAGGATGGACCATCCCAAACCTGCCACATTGCCGTTCCACAATATTATTCCACGGTCCACCCATGCTCATTTTTGCCTCTCGATACGTATAAGCTCCAGAAATTCGATAAAGATCGCATGTCAGTAAAGTTTTCGTGATCGTATCCTTGGATTTGACTATCAAACTAGCACCTTATTTTGGAATGAAGCAAGAGTAAGCCTTTCTATTTTAAATTTTTGGATGAGAAGATCAATGTTGGAAAGAGAGAGAAGTTGGGAGGCTCCATTGGTAGGTTAATAATGTTGGAAATGAACTTCAAACTATACTCAAGTTAAAGAGGGAAGAGGATACGATGGAGGTTTTTATTTAACTCTAATCCACTTGAAATTCAGGGAGGCAATTCAAGAAGAATTCCAGGCATTAATCGAAATCCCTCCCTCCCTCTGATTGTGTAAGAATTCTGCCCCCTCGGAAAGTTTCTCTAATAGGAGTACAATTTTCTTTGTAACTGTTCAAAAATAAAAGTATCCAAAAAGAAAGCTTTGATATTTATTACAGAAGTAGAGGTTTTAAGCACTCCCAAAAGAAGGGTACAACTTATTTAATTCAATGTTTTGGAACAAAAAGGGTGTTGGGGTTGTCTCCAGTAACCCATCAGCTTGTCAGGTCTAGTTTTTCATTTTGGGTTCACCACAAGATCGATCAGAACTGTTCATCTTATCTGTCTTTTCGTGTAACTAAAAATGTATCAGTGTCAACTTAAAAAATTAATCAAAACCTTCAAAGTAAACAAAAAAGCGGATGCCAAGAATCCCATGTTCTCAGAAACGCTTTCCTTGAGATGTTAATTGCCCCCCCACCCCCCACCCCCCACCCCCACCCCCACCCCACCCCACCCCACACACACACCACCACACCGCAACCCACATGCAGAATACAGCCCTACTTCTCTATAAAATTGAGTGCAAAACATACCAAGTCTGGACTTCTATTCTCTATTTACAAAGAACTAAGACGCACCACAAGTAACCTTTCGAGGAAGTTCATGACTTTTCCATCAAGGCCAAAAATTTTTTTTTAATGAAATTGTATAATTACTTAGTTTCAAGGGACAATTAAAATCACAGTCCATATAAAAATTCCCAACAGAAACGCATCGAACTACTAAAATTAACTGAAAATCACAATTCATACTTAGTTTCATTGTTTTATATTTAAATCTAATATATTAGTCTAATCCTCGATGTTTAGTTTATCTTTTTGACATCTTATCCCTTAATTTGAATTATTGGCAGTTTTTTGGTTAAGAACTTCAATTAACCCTTTTTTTCTTTTTTCTTTTTTCTTTTCTTTTCTATTTTTGGGGGGAGGGTATTAAATGTTCTCACCACATGGGTTAAATTGTTGATTTTTAAACTGTTGGGAGGCGTACGTGGACGTGCAAGCTGACATATCAAGTGAGTAGGAAGTTGACATATTATGTGAGTAGGCGTCTGACTCAATCATACTCCTAAGACATGGATGATACCTAGCCTATCACGTTTTCAGCGTCGGGATCCAGGCATGTGCTTGTCAAAGGAAACTTTGCGTGCAAGTTAATCTCTGACTCTAATTTGCCCATGGGATTCCTTCTGACCGTTTTATCTCGACCGAGCTTCGGAGCAGAACCTCCACTGAGCTTGCTATATAGCGATAATCCGACAACGATACTTGCCCTAGCTCAGTTGAAAAACATACTTCATATTTTATGCTC
>BRYF01000010.1:1950000-1955000 GCA_030159135.1 Actinidia polygama
TTGTGGAGTAAAATTATAAACAAACAAAAAAATTGTAAAGAAATTTCTAGTCCTCCCTTTCCAAGACCAGAATTCAGGACTTGTTTGGATTAGGTTTTTTTTTTTTTTTTTTTTTTTTTTGGGGGGGGGGGGGGGGGGGGGGGCACTTTTTGCTAAAGAAGTTTCCTTTTTTGTGTGCGTGTGTTTGGAGAGTGTATTTTAGAATGAGTTTGTGAGTCTTGTAGTTATTTTTGGTTTGTTTTTGTTCTAGACGCATTGTTTGGTTTAACTTTTAAATGAATTTTTTAGTTATTTTGAGTTTTTTCGTTTTTTCGTTTTTAATGAACTTTTGTCACGTATGATTAAAATTTTACATCTTCAGATTCCTCTCATAAAGAAGAATAGAAAAAGTATAATTTTTTATTAAAAAAACTTTGAAAGACAAAAAATAACTAATTTATCAAGTGAAAATTATCATTTTGTCTTTGGTGTATTTTTTTTTATAAATTAGATGCAAGTTTTTATATTTTCACTAAAGATGAGAAAATTTTAATCAAACGATTAAAAAAAATTCACTAAAGACCAAAAAAACTCGAAAACAAATGCAGTTAAAAACCCGTTTGAAAGTTAAATCAAACAAAGAGCTATCCCAAACATTGCCTTTAAACCTTCTATGTTCATATACCAAGAAGATAAACCCAAATACATGTAATAATTTTTCACTTTCTTGTACATTCAAGAAAGGGAAACTATTTTTATTTACATTCTCCAAGATCATGCATTTCTAATAGCTACAATAACAAAACTATCACTTTAATTTTGAGTTTAATTCTTCAAATAATTAGCACCCCTTCAATTACTTTTGGACAAGTCATGCTCTACGGCCCTCATAAGCAAGCTGTCCCCTTGGAGGATCACCAAAACCGGGGACTGGCCGATCCCACGGGCCTTGGCTAGCACGATTTCCACCATCAACGATCTAAATTCATTGCGATCAATCTCCCCGTTACGATCTGTATCGAACGTTTCAAAGAGGGTATCATAAAGATTTGTGATCTCGTCCTTGGATTGCAACTCGAACTCCATCGACGAAAATCTCCCAGGCCTCGCCTGGAGATCGGAGCGCGACAACGCTCCGTCACAATCGGCATCCAGCATGTCAAACTTTTCGTCGACGTATTTGTCGAAGGCTTCAGAATCCTCGACAAATTTGATTAGGATTGGACCATCAAGACAAACTACACTCATTTTTAGGTTATTATTAGTTCAATGATGATCAATTTGACCATATATTTATATTGGTGAAGAATGCCTATTTTTAGGGTGTCCTTAAAATGGTCGATGACCCTTTATTTTCGAGGCTTTTGGGCTATTAGAGGTATAAAATTGTCCATTGCCTCTAACATGCCATGTGGTGTTTTCTTGCCCTTGTGCTCCATTCTTTAAAATGGTGGATGGTCTTTTAAATTGTATTTTCTTTTTCAGCAATAAATAAGTCCAATTAAAGGAAGGTCTATAAAAAATTTGTTTTCATGCATTGTAACCAAGGATTGATCCAAAGGGTGCGTAGAGATGACATCACACCCTAAAAAATTTTTTTAAAAAAAACTCTTATAGCCGGTCTTAAATTTTTGGGGCCCGTAAATGAATTCCGGGCTCCCTTTCTTTGTGTGATATGTTATTTGGTATATCATTTGCACGTCGGTTCATATTTGTTAGATACTATTTTAAAAAAATTCAAAAATAGTAGAAATATAGAAATTAAAAATGAAGAGAAAATGTAATACATTAAACTGGTTGACCACATCAAAATGCAACTTATTTTTTTGGATTGAGTACATTTTCACCTTCATTACTTTCCACCATTATACGATGAAATAATTTAAAGAAACGTATTTGAAATACAGAATCAAATAGATCATATGAGACGATATTTAAAGTCGTTTTATACCTCAGTTAAATATTCATTTTTGTCACTTTATTGGAACAAATTCTCCCTTTTTTCGAATAGAAAAAGAAAAAAAATCGTACAAATCAAATATGAATAATATTTAATTTATAGAAATTTTCAAACTAAGTCTTTTAGACTTGGAGCCTGAGGAATGCACAAGTCTGGTGGGCCTAACTTAAGCCCATATAAAACCTGGGCCCTTGATATTGATCAAATAAGCTACTGGTTTTGTAGTTTGTGGCCCCTTGTCGGCCCAAACCTTGGGCCCAAGGCCATATTTGCATGACTATTTCCAATCTATCATATACATTAGGATGTTGGAGAAAACTAAACATGAAAAAATGCGCAATGATTTTATTTGCATTAATGTTAAAAAATGCCCCTCTTTGATGCGCGCCTAATGATTCTCTCTCTATGTATATATAGGTGCAGAGTCAGAACTTAGGTTTAACGAAATCAAAATTATCAGAATTTATGTTCAACGGGATCAAAATTATAGAATTTAGGACAAATTATTAAATTTTTATTGGGTCAAAATTATATTTATGATAAAATATATTAAGAATAGTAGTATGAATTGTTGCATTTGATTTACCATTTTAGATTCATCATTCCACTAGTCATATAACAATTCAAAACATTTGTATTTGCTTATATATCACAGATAATATATCTTTACGTATATCACACATTGTCGATCACCGCCATTAACTAGTTGTCGGTTTACCTCCACCAGTTACACGTCGTGGACGGCCACTCGTGGTTTTGATCCAAAAATCATGTTAAATTTCTCCAAATGATCTCGTCTAACAAAATCATTATTAGTAACCACGATGAGAATTTTTCACTGTATGTAGCATGCATCACATTAGGGTATTGTGAATTTCTCATTTAAAGTAAGAAATTCTTTGATTGCACGTGGCTTGATTTTAGCTTGCAAAAAGAACGCTTGAGGATTGTCTTAATAAGTAAATAATTAGGTTCAAACTCATTCTAGACGTAGCTTATTTTAATTGAGTTTGGCACAAATTCAGCTCGAAATGTTCAATTCTATGATATAAAAACTACGTTATCACGAACTCAACAGGAAATGATCTCTATAGAAGCTCGTTGTAATTAGCACAAATGATAGCTTAAGCTTGACATTTTTTTCAAGTTAACCTAAAACAAAATGTTCAGCTTAGCTCAATTAAAACGTTAGGGCTCCAATAAGAGTTGAGCCCAAAAAAACTTTTTTTTCTTCCAAACGGGGCCATTTTCTTATGGCATTGGATCCTTCTTTTTTCTTTTTTTTTTGAATAATTAAGTTGTGGCTTTGAAACTTGGGTTCTTGAGTTGTATTTTTTTGACCGTTCGTACGAACATTCAAAGGATCCAAGAATGGCAGTCAAACTAGAGAGATTGAAAATTAAGACTTCACTAATTAATCTTATAATCTACATAAATTAATGGATAAATTTCATTTTTCTCCCTGTGATTTGGGCCGTGTGCGAATAACTCTCCTAATATTTAAAAATCACCACTTGAATACCCTATGTTTTTTTTTGACTAAAACGCACCATTTATTCTTTTAAGAAACTCGAGAATTGACTATAATTCCCTCAACGTCACTCTCTTAACTAAGAAACTAAACCTGTACACATTACGACTGTAGTATTGAACAAATTATTTAATTCAGATTAGGAAATTGGTATTTCACACCACAAAAATAGTCAAAAACTAAACTTGCCAAACCATCAAACATCACTTTCAGTGATTAGGTGGGTAGTAGTTTTCTTATAAAAAAAGAATACAATTAAATTAAAAGGTTCTTTGTCTAGGCAATGACCAAATCTTTAGCTTTTTTCTAGTTTATTCTCTTCTTTTAAAAAAAAGATTTCTTATCTTATGGAGGTAAGTGGATATTGTAAAGGAAGATTTACATAGTACTTTCAAGTACCACGTGATCTTTAGGTCGGTGGATATGGTAAAGAAAAAATTCCACAATACTTTGGAGTACCATATGATCTTTATAGTAAGAAACATTACATTCTCGCCTCAGCTACGTAGAACTTATGAAACGCGAAAATTTACCTTCATTAGAAAATAAAAAAAGTGGGGACTTTGATTTATATATATATATATATATATATATATATATATATATATATATATATATATAAGACCAAAACTAACATGGTAGCCTTATAAAATTGATAAATTAGTCGAAAGAAAAGACAGTGAAACAATTAGTCCGATTGAGGTCCTTTCAAGAACCCATCTCTCCATAACCCTCAAAGCCCCTCTTGAGGGCTCCAACTCTAGCCCACATCAATAATCGATAATTCCAACTGTTCACTTTATAGACCTTGCATTGAAGATCATTTATAAATAAAAAGTCAATTTGATCGAACATTCGTAAACACGGAGTGGGCCCCACAAGTGAGGTATGGAGAGAGGCCTTGAGAGATCAGGGTCTTCAGGGAGCTTATCCTTAATTACATTGATCTCCTTGATTTTATTAATAATTGCAAGAACCTTCCACATAATTTTTGAAATTACATTACACTTTCTTAATTTCTGACAACATACAAATTCAACCATCTATTCCCTGTCCCCACCCCCCACCCCATATGGCGCAAGATGAATGCAATTTTAAAATCTACATAGGAGTTCTCCATAATTATGGGGATTTTGTGGGAAGGACAGTGACATTATCCTTCAAAATTTTAGGACCAATTATGTGCAGAAAAATTAGTCCACCCAGAATGCATGTGTAAAGATTGGACCCGCTAAGGACATAGATCTCTAACATCTCACATGCACTTCCCCTCACCCATACAATCTTTCTGGGTCAAGTAGGGTTGTTGGTAACTTCCAAATGGATATTGAAAATTTCTCTCTACACGCATTATTTTTGAACGCGGGGTTTCAAAAATCGTTAACATGATCATCACTTGTGATTGAATAAAACAATATAAAATCGCGGGTTCACCGAGCTATGATTTGATCCATTCTCTTTTTAGATTTTTGTGCGTCCATTTCAAATGAGTAGGACATGGGCCATGAGTTTCAAACTCGAAGCCCAACC
>BRYF01000010.1:2015000-2017500 GCA_030159135.1 Actinidia polygama
GTAGGCTTCACCACTTGGGTAGACCTTAGGTGAGTTCCCCTCCTAAGTGCAATGGAGGCCACTAACCTAGGCCATGGGCCTTGTTGATCGCCCATCGACCCCGTCCAGGTAAGTATGTTTAAACAAAGCTCGTTGGACCTCATTTATACACATTGGCATCCATTGTTTATATTTTTCCAAACGTGGGACTCCAAGACAAATCTCAACGGTCCATTCCAAACCCAGGCAATATCATGACTTTTTTTGAAGACTTTCAAGATGATAAATTGACAACTATTTTACTTTCACACTGAATTGTCAGTCGTTATCTAGAAGTTAGAACTCCACAGGAGATTAAGGCAGTGTTCAGATAAAAGATTGAGTGAGAAAAAAAAAAAGTAAATGATCTAATGGTCTCGAACGGTTGGATCGTTGATCCAAATACAGCATAAAGCAAAAGACTGATATCTTCCTACAAGTTCATCCCCATCAATTGCAATTTGGGGACATGGGAAACAGGTTAAAGGACTCACAATTACCTCCTTGCCAAATTCTAACACTTTTGAGAGATAGATAGGGGAGGGAGCAAATTGGACTATGTAGCAGCTCCATATTATGTCTTTTACTATGAAATGTATCCATAATGTACTTGAGAAGGTGGTGAGTTATGATATAAGAAAAAACTCTTCTTTTTCAGGAGAGAGAGGTGTTCTTTAAGTTCAAATTATTTGAATTTAGTAGTCATTTGTTAGATCCTTCCACAAATTCATCATCTAAACAGCTTAAGAGAAATGTTAGAAATTGGGTTGGGTCGGGTTACCCATGTGGGCATGACCAATGCCCATAAACCATTATTCATATATTTGTATAACAAGGGAATGAGGGAGCGTTATTTATTAATATAACATATCTCAGATATTGGATATCTTAAGACTCTTATCTAAACCCTACGTTATGTACTTGTATAGTACACGGATACATAAGAGACAACACACATACAAAATACACAGAAAAAATATCTCTATTAAACAAAGAATAAAAGGAGCTTTTGAACCGTAGATTAGAGGCAGTGCTCATATTGCAGTACTATCCACCGCGAGATCGTGATATATTTCAAAGTTTGTGATTTAACCTCAGATCTATTTTGATTAAAATATAACATCATTTCGCTTCCGCTACTATTTATTTTTGATTAAACGATTTAAAACCTAGAAAAAATAAGGAAACTACATGTAAACAGACGAGTACTACTTACATAGCAAGGCCCTTGAAATGGAGGATTCCGTTTTCTCCTTTTTAACTTGGGAACATCACAAACAAGGAAACAAAAGAAGCAAAAAAGCAATGTGTTGATGACAATTCATTTCCATCATTGATTGATAAGATTAAGTAAATCTCCCAAGTAGAGATGGCAATTTGATCCGCTTTGACCCCGTCACTAGAACGGATTCTGGTTTTGGTAATAAAAACCAAATCTCCAACCAGTTTTGGGATGGTATAATTGGTATTGGTCTCCCCGTTGCTTCCCTGGCTTGACATCTTTCTTTTATCAAGGGTTTCTACTAATCGATATGTTTCCAATCCATTTCGACTACCACAGGTCTTATATCAAGATACGGACCGCTCAAATGGCCCCCATTACCACAAATGTCATAGGTTCCTCCACTTGTTGGGAAGACTTTAGGCTAAGTTTTTAGAAACTAAATTTGGATAGGAGCCGCGCGAACGCAAGCCCTGCTACCACAAATTATTGTTCAATATAAATACATTATTGTTATAAATTATTAAAATATAGTTTTTAATCTTTAATAATTTTTAAATAATATTTTTTAATAAAATGACTTACACTAACAAATATTACTTATAACATTAAAAGAAAATAAACATGTGTAAAAAATATAACATTTCAAATTTGCGGCCAAAATTTAAAAACAAATCAAAAATACCAAAAAATAATTAATTTCTGCCAAATCGTGCCGTTCCAGGCCGGCTTGGTCCTGCTCGCTCATCGAGTGGACCGATTCTACAATCCAGACTAGACCAAGGTTTCGACAGTCAAGTTGGGGCTGGGTCTAGTCCGGACTGGCCCAATTTGCAGCACTGGTCCTGCCTAATAGGCAACTACTAAAAGGGCAAAAATGGAATAATTTTTTTAAAAATGAAAATTAGAACTAATTTATTAAAACTATATTGAGTGGATTTTCATCCACATACATGATTGCACAACCCAAAGTGGCATAACTTTAGTTTTCAAGTGGAGATTAGATTTTAATCCACGCAAATTGCTCCCCGTCGTGTCAGACCCTTGTCCCCTTATAAAAATACAATTATGCCCCCTCTCACTTCTCTCTCTCTCTCTAGTTTTTTTTAAACTTTTTTTTTATTAATTTTGTGAAAAGTTTGTTAATTTTTTAGATCCAAATTTTGCACTTCTCCGATTTTTTGACGAGAGGAATTGAAATTATAAAAAATTTCATGTTATTTTAACTTGATAAATTAGCTAAATTATTTGTTCTTAATA
>BRYF01000010.1:2045000-2055000 GCA_030159135.1 Actinidia polygama
TATGATTCAACGGTTAGATCATTTAATTTTTTTTATTTTTTTTTATTTTCTCTCATCAAATTTTTGATCCAAACACAGCAGCTGATCACGGTTTTGAATTTTGATTTCAATAATAATTTACACACAAACCCATATTTAGATTTTCTTTCACTTTAGCCTTTATTGAATCCCAGATTACTGGATGCTTTGTGTTGTAGTTTTGGTATCTGCTGCGGAAAATAAAAGCAGAAACTTAACAATTGCTTTAAGAAATTGAACAGGACAGAGGAAACAGAAATACTTTAGAAACTTAAAGGGAAACAACAAAAATGTTTTAGGAATCAGATATTTTAATTTTTAGTTGTTTAGGTTTCGAGTTTTTTATTTTTAGTAAACTTTTTAACCGATTTTATTAAATTTCTTGCTTTTTTGGTTCCTCTTCACGAAAAGAATCTGAAATGGATTCCAAATTTGATATGCAAAAAGAAAATGAAAAAAAAAATTAAACGATCCAACCGAAACCATTAAATCATCTATATTTTTTAAATTCATTCACCAAATAAATTTTCATTTCTTTCCTCAAATCCTTGAACCGCAACCTAAAAATAAAAATATTTAACTAATTTATAGAGAGAGTGATTCTGAGTGTAATGTATTTTTTTTGTGGTTTTCAATGAATTTTTTCCATGAATTTTATTTTTTCATTTTTCAATATCTCTCATTAAGAACCTAAAAAATAAATTCGAATAATTAAAAAACATTTAAATCCCAAATAAAAAAAATCAGGCCAAACTTGGCCTTCAAAACTTGAAAGAGCCTTAGTAGAAGAATTGATGGGACCGCGCAGGCGCAGGCCCCACTACCAGAAATTATGCCGTACAGTCTCCCACAAGGAGAGATGTTAGGCTGAAGTGCACTTTCCAATTGTGCAATGAAAGCCACCAGCCTAGGCATGGGCCTTCTTGATCACCCAATAACCCCGTCCAGGTATGTAAATATTGTAGCTGCTTCTCACTCCTATTTTATACACCCACATCCCTCTCTTTCTCTTGTATTTAGAAGATGTGGGACAACAACAACACACCACGCCACCAAAACTCTATGCCCTCCCCAGAAACACATGGTTTCCAAATTCATATCATATCTATTGCCCTTAATTCAATGGATGAATACCTAGCTATGGTTTCCAACAAAGCATGCTACTCGATTTTGATTTCGGACTCGGTCTCTGTAAAAACTTGTTAGAGATCGACTCATAATCTTATTAATGCTTGAATAATACCATTTTGACTCGGCTCGAGTTGTTTTCGCTAGATAAGTTATAAATTGTAATAAATCGTACAACTTGAGCATGACTTGTGTCTAGTATGTAGAGCACCAAATCTGAATTCCAAATTCATATGTATTGCTCTTAATTCACTTGATGAATCTACCTAGCTAGGATTTCCAACAAATCACGCTACTCTATTTTGATTTTGACTCAGTCTCGAGTCTTAGTTTATATAAAGGCTTGTTACAGATCGACTAGTAATCTAGTTATGCTTGAATAATATAGTTTTAACTCTGCTCGAGTTGTACTTGCTAGAGAAGTGATAAGATCAAAGTAGCATATAGAGCACCAAAACTAATTTCCCAACTCATATGTGTTGCCCTTAATTCACCAGATGAAACTACCTAGCCTAGGTTTTCCAACAACCCATGATGATCGATTTTGATTTTGATTTTGACTCGGCTTGAGTCTCGGGTTCGATTAAAGCTTGTTACACATCTGACTTGCAGTCTCGTAATGCTTGAATAATACAATCACTTCATAGCAAGCTCAGTCGATGAGCTTATCTTAGTGGAGTTTTTCAAGCCGAGATCCATGATCAGAGGGTAATGTATATGACAAGTTCTCTCTGTCATTCGCATGCTTGGGATCAAAAACACTAATGATGCAATAAACTAGCTCTCAAACACATACCAAGGGGATGATTGGGTAAGACACCTACTCATTAACATGGCAGTTGGCGCGTCCTCACAAGGTCGAGTTGCACTATAAAAAGGGGCAGATCATCTCTCATAAGTAAGTCATTCTCACTCTATCCATCTACTTTCTCTCACTAAGAACTAGAGACAAGAACATTTATCTTGTTTTCTCTTTTTTTCTGATTACTAACTTGACCGTTAGAGAGCCGTCTCTAGAACAATTCTGGACAGTCATTCTCACTGTTGCTATCTTGCAGGTTTGAGAAAACAGTATCAAGACACCGGAAACCTCTTGTCAGTCACCTCATTTGTCTGCGTTTGATTTTCTCCTATCATACAACTCCACAAGTTCTAACTCGGTTGTACTTGTTAGAGAAATAAGATCTAGTAGCATATAGATCGAACACCAAAATTGATTGCCAAATTCATATGTATTGCTCACTGAATGAATCTACCCAACTAGGTTATCCAACAAATCATGCTATTCGATTTTGATTTTGACGGCTAGAATCTCGGGCTCGATAAGAGCAACTCCAATCTAGTTGCATTCCTCTAAATTGGAGACTCAATGAGCTCCATTCAGCCTCCAAATTGGAGATATGCATTTGGGTCTTCAAATTTGGAGACTTCATAAAAAAAATTGGAGACTCGTCTCTATTTATATAAAATACATATAACGTCTATTGCATAAATATATCTGATTTATACAAAATTAGTGTTATTGAAAAGGTATTGATATTATATTTAAAATAAAATGAATATTAATTATATTCAAAAAATATTTAAAAGTTAATGATTTAAATTTTGAGAATTTGATGGCTGTGACTCGCCAAAGCAGTCGTTAGCTGAAGTGGACTTTACCCAATCTCTAGTTAGTTGTTACTTCGTGAACTAGTATTTTGAGAAAAGGCATGGTCCTGCCAAGTAGACAGCAACTAAAAGGGCAAAAATGGAATATTTTTTTAAACGAAAATTAGAACTAATTTTTAATAATTTATTAAAAATATATTTTCGAGGATTTTAATCCACATACAAGAGTTTGTACGTATGTGGTGACGAACACTTAATGGTCAAAGAGGGGTTGGGATCATCTGTCCTGATCATGATCTTTCCTAATTTTCTCTTACCGCCAAGAGTCCCACAAATATAGAAGTCTCAACTCTATTCTTGTCTTCCTTCTCTGGTCCTCCTTTCCTCCATTTCATCCACAGATTTCCTACAGCACCATCACTGTCACGTAATTGATTTCTTTTGTTTAATGCTAACCGATAAGACCGCAGTAAGTGTTACGAGATCTAGTGAATTGGAACTCATGGTTTTGGACACGAATTCATTCGTATCAAACATTTACTTTTTCAAGTGAAATCCCCGGTATATGAAATAATGAAAGATCGAAAAAGTGTTTTTGTTATTGTGGAATAAGAAGTTTCCATATCTGAATTGTTAGAATATATTCTGATACAGAATATATTCTTAATATCTTCTTGATTGATATACTACTTTATTTAGTTTATTGTTGTTTCCTTATGCTAACTATTATTTTTAAGTTTCTTCTATAAAAAGAGGATTCATATGTATTCTTCAACTCAATTCATTTGATACAATTTCTTCTAACATGGTATCAGAGTCACGTCCAGTGCCCTAATCGTTCGCCCTTCGCTTCCGTCGCCGCCGCCGAAAAATTATCTGGTATTTTCTTTTTATTCATTTTTTTTTACCTTTTCCTCTTCTTTTTGACACTCTTCGGCGAAGAACTACCCGCCGACCACCCACCTTGTTTCTTTTCTCAATCTCTTCCTTCCGCTAACCATCGGCGAAGAACAAACATCCGCTAACCTCCGGCAATGTTCTGGCACCCATCAGCGAAGAACAACCTGCTGACCACCATATGTAGACTACAATCGGCGAAGAACAACCCGTCGACCAACATATCCGCCCCACACGCCCCTCGTCCACGCGCTCAACGTCCATGCATCTACGCGTCTACGCGCCACGCTCCCATGCGCCCCGTGTCTATGAGGTTTTTGACAATTATAAACATTCCCCTTTAGTTTTTAAAATAGCACCAATCATCCTTACTTTTGAAACTATTATTAACATTATCCACTTGAGCTAATTTTTTGATAAAAATAAAAAGATTAATCTTAAAATTAAGTATTTTAATTCTTTTCCTTAATACATCAATTAAAATGAATAAACACTCTCTTTTTTTATCTCAAAATATTATTTATTTGTAATTTTTTATATTTTTATTGTTTAATCAATCATTTTTTTAAAAAAAAATCTAAATTGTTTAATTTTTAAGTATTCATAATCAAAGTATACTTATAAAAAAAATTGTTATCCAAATTCATTACAAAAATAAAATGAAAGTTGAGAAAAAATATGAAAGCTCAAAAAATAAAGGTAATATTGTCATTTTTGTCAAGAAATTATCTGTAGAGAGAATCTTGATAATAGTTTTTAAAGTAAGGATTATCAATATTATTTTAAAAAATATAGAAAAAAATATTTATATTTGGTAGAAACATTAAGGTAGCTTAGTGAAATTTATTAAAATAACAAAATAGGGCTAGAGAGAAACATTTTGGGTTCCAAATAGACTGATTTAGAATCTTAACAGTAGTTTCAAACATAAGGAATGTTAGAATTATTTTTAAAACATGAGATGTCAGTGAAATTTATCATTTAGGATAAAAAGAACAAATAAAAAGGACCACCCGAGATATGGTAATTTTAGTTGGATCCAAAGAGTTTCTCTACCCATTTTTTTATTTTGGTAAATTTGACAGATTTTTCTTAATTTTTTTTTAACAAATTCACTAGCTCACATATATTTTTTTAAATAGCACTGAATTCCTTTACTTTTAAAACTATTATCAAAATTTCATTTAGAGTTAATTTATTGACAAAAATGACAAGGTTGCCCTTATTTTTTAGGCTTCATCTTTTTTCCTCAAGATTTTTCTTATTTTTGTAATGAACTTGAACAATAAAGATTTATTTAAGTTTGCTTTGATTAGTAGTATTTAAAAATAAATAATTTAGATTAATTTTTTTTTTAAAATTACTTATTGATAAAAAAAAATTGAGTAGTTGACAAATAAATAGTATTTTGAGATAAGAAAATTAATGTTTATTCATTTTAATTGGTGTATTAAAAATAAATAAATATTTAATTTTAATGACAATCTTTTTATTTTTGTCAAAAAATTAACTCAAGTAGACAATCTTAATAATAGTTTTAAAAATAAAAATGATCAGTGTTATTTCAAAAAATATAAGAGTGACTTTAATTATCAAAAATCTCATGAGAAATCAGTGAAGATTATCCCAATTACAAAATAGGGTTAGATAGTAATTTCTTTGAGTTCAAATAGAATCACCCAAAAAAATAAAAACCAAAATTACATTTCACTAACCTCCCCTAATATTTCATCAAATTTTAGGGATCTTTCTCATAATTCTTGAAATTATACTGACCTCTCCTATTTTGAAATTAATATACAAATTCCCCTTCATGTTCAATGATGCTTAATAACATTATTTTTTGAGTAAATGACCATAATACCCTTGTTAAATACCTAAAATGGAGACTCAATATCCTATTTCTAAATAAAAAAGTGAATTTAAAGTGTGTTATTATACATACCAACTCGAATTCAAACTCCTTATCGCCATTTTCAAAACAAAATCCAAAACAAGGGGAGGGGTATTTTAACAATTAGAAAAAGAAACAAGGTCAACGACTTCGTTTAAGTTTTCTTGCATATGTTAACAAAAGGGAAAATCCGTACATTAATTTTAAACAAGGTATGTTAATATAATTTTAAAAACTATAAGAGAAATTCCTGAAATTTGAAGAAATCTCAAGAGAAGTTAGTGAAATTTACACTAAAAATCAATTAGCATGGAAGACAAAATTTGGGTGAGAAGGTCCAAAAAGCTACCAACAACCCCAATTGATGAGGTTGATATTTATTTCTCATAATAAGACAAAATGACTGGAAAACAAACAATGGAATCGGTCCCACTTTCTAAATCAAATTCATTTTTTTTTAAAATTTGAATCGGTAAAAAAAATAGAGAAAATTATTAAAAAAACTCAAGCTTTAGTCATAGGAACAGATTACAATAAATTATAATAAATTAAATTTTATAGTTTTAATCCGATAATAATTTAAATTATTCGTTAATCTCTATTTACCGATGACTAACGGAACCAATTATTTTTCGCTAAAAAAACATGAAAACGACTTTGTATATTTCTACTCAACTTTTAAATCCCTAATCAAACTAATTAACAAGGCAAATTAGAGAATTTAAATTTTGTATTTATTTAAAAAAATTAAATTTCTCTGTCATTTTAAAATGATAACGGTTCAATTAGGACTTTAAAACGTGCAAAACCCTATACGGCATGATTTCAGTATATTTTGGGCAAGAATCAGTTGGTTCCGTTAAACTTATATGGATGTAGACTAATAGATAATTTAAATTAGTATCGAATTTAAACCACATAATTCGATTTATTATAATTAAAATTACGTGATTTAATTTATTTTTATGATCAAACTCTAAGGTTTTTTTACGTAATTATCTCCACAAAAAAAGTAATATCCCTAATTAAAAACTATTATAGTATTATTGAAGATTAAAAATAAATTTACTTCCCTATTAACTTGCGAATTAAAACATACAAGGAAAGAGACATCGCTGTAAAGGGCCACCCTCTCTCTCTCTCTCTCTCTCTCTCTCTCTCTCTCGTCTCTGTAAAGGGGCCACCCTCTCTCTCTCTCTCTCTCTCTCTCCTGATGGACCGAGTCAAACCCAATACATGTTTGTATATTCATAGTAATATCATATGTACTATACAAAACTTTTACTATATATATATATATAGGCACAAACATCATAAAGTCCATTTGCAGACTTGGAGTAATCGGTATCCAAACGGTACTGTAAGTTTCTGTGTTTCATTCCCCCGGCCACCCCTTTCTCTCTCTCTCTCTCTCTCTACACAAATACTCTATAATTCTGTAATGCCTATATTGTTTGGTCACTGATTTGACTGTAATCGATTAGTGATCCATTGGAGGTATTTTCGTTCTTATTGCGTGGTTTTCTGTTAATGTTTCTGTGTTTGACTAGGAGTAATCGTATCCAAACCTGTGAGTTTCTGTGTGTTTCGCTCCCCCCCCCCCCTTCTCTCTCTCTACATACACAAATACACTATAACTCTGTAATGTCTATATTGCTTGGTCACTGATTTGACTGCAATCGATTAGTGATCCATTGGAGGTAAGTTCGTTCTTATTTCTAGTTTTCTGTTGATGTTTCTGTGTTTGAAATGTTTCTCTCTCTATTCTTTGATTTGATTTCAAAATTCCGTCCTATTTTTGGGGTTTTTTGTTCTTTGAATGAATTATGAGGAAATGCTAGCCTTTTCTGACAATTTAAATGACTTTATTGTTGTGTTAAAATCTCGTGATGATTCCTAGTGTATGTAAGATTTGGGGTATGTGAAATTTGAGCAATGATATAGACTCTGAAAAAAATTACCTATTTTATAGCAGTAATTTGACTATGGCATTACTCTTAAGTCTTAACCAATGTTGTTTGAAACACCATAATTGCAGTTTGGTTCTGCAATTAGGGGTAAATTCTTGGTTCTACTGGAAATCCACTAAAAGACGAGCTTCATCTAAGGTTGTGTTTGGATTAAGAATTTGGCGGCGGAAAAGGAAGGTAAAAAGTTGAAGAATCCCAAGATTCAAATTTAATCTTTTTCCTCCAGAAATCCCGCCCTAAACCCTCGATCCAAATATAGCCTAATGTTGTTTGGATTAAAGATTTGATGAGTGAAAAGGAAAATGAAAGAAAAAAGTTTCAGAAACTGTTTCCTTTCCACTCACCAACTTTTACCTTTTCCTTTCCACTCGTCATCTAACTTTTTCATTTCCTTTTCATTTGTCACTCATCAACTCCTTAATCCAAACACAACCTAAGGGAATGTTAGTCATGAAGTCGGCTGGTCAATACTAGTGTTGCTTGGTTGTGGTGTGGTCTGTGCCCATACTGTTAAGGACTACCCTTTATATGGTTGCATTTTTTTTTAAAAAATCCCTAGGCTGTGTTTGGAAATCTTTGGATTGAGGATTTGGTGGTAGCCTGGAAAGGGAAAGAGATCCAACGGTTCATATTTAATGTTTTTCCTGTACTTATCTTTTCCCTCTACAAATTCCGACCTAAATCCTTGATCCAAATACAGCCATAGTCTCCACGTATTTGGTTTCTTTCATGATTAATGGATTTAGAAACTGAATAGACCAGTTTGAATTTTTTATTTTTTTATTTTTTTATTTTTGAGGAAAAGGACAGGTATATGTGAAATAACAATTCTTTTGCCAATCTAGTTTGTACTCATTTTTATGCCTCTATGAAGAGAGATTTGGTCAAGTTTCATGCACTTGCTTTTGAGTTTTGGTCTGTGTACTTATTGTTCTTCCCATAATCTACATCAAGCCTATTCCAATTGTCTACATGATCATCTTTCGGTTTTATGAAGTTCCCCTAGTTTAGTTCTTAGTTTGTTGAATGGTTTGTGTAGCTGTGAGAGGATAAAATAATCCTACTTCACTCACAGCCGAGCTTAGATGAGTGTTGTCGCTGGACTGTCGCTTGATAGCAAGTTCGGTCGGCATCCTCGCTTGATAGCTTGATCAGTGAACTTATCCCGGCGGAGATGCCCAAGGCCAAGCTTCAAGGTTAGAGGGTAACGTATACGACAAGTTCCCTCTGTCACCCGCACGCTTGGGTTTAAACTCCGATGATGCGATGGGCTAGCTACCAACCACGCCCTAGTGACATGATTGGGTTAGCTGCTTGCTCACTGACATGGCAGTCGGTGCATCCTCACAGACGCCGAGCTGCACTATAAAAGGGGCAAACACTCTGTCACAAGTGAGCCTTACTCTATCTCTCCTGACTTTCTCTCTAAGACCAGAGTCAAGAAATTTGCTCTTACTCTATTTTCTCTCTTCTTTTATGGTCACTAACTTGACTGTCAGAGAGTCGTCCACGGAACTGCTCCAGACGGTCCTTCTCGGTGTTGCTTTCTTGCAAGCCCGCTGTATGGCGTCCAGCCATCAAAAATCGCTTGTCAGCTACCGCTATCGTCTGCGTTCGATTTCCTCTCATTTACACAACCCCACAACTGACGTCGTTTGGGGAAAATCGACTGTAGACACAACAAAACTGGTTCTGATGGCATCTAGGAGCAACAACGGCGGAAGAGGCAATCGAGAATCCCAAAGAGAGTACCCTCTCGTGCCAAGAACACCGAGCTAGGGGAACAAAGCTATTAGCCAATGCTTAGAGGGCAGCCGTGGGCCCCTTCGGACAAAGGTTAGGTCAATCTCTCCCCACCGGCAGTGAAGATTGCAAGGATGCGACCATAAGGCGCATGCAAGTCGAAATAGAAGAAATGAGGCAGATCTCGATGGCCAACAACCTAAAAATGACTACCCATATGGCAGGGGAAGTGTCATTCGAGGTGAGAGTGTTTAGGTGAGAGGCCTCACCTCGAGGTAGCTCAAAGGGCAAGCAAGCCCTGTCGTACTGCGATGAGGTGGAGAGCCAAGACGACAGTCATACCATGGCTTCAGGCAGATGAAGGGATCCACCAAGTCGAATTGACTCTGGCGTGGACCTTCGTCATGCTCTGAACACCAAAAGAAGCCGGGGATAAGGTGACTTGTGGGCAATACTGGTCGCCAAAGTAGCGGCCGCTGTGAGATCAATCCTCTCGGCGAGGTCGGAGGCTAGGACCCCGAGGTCAGCACATAAGGAACAACTCCTGCCGAGGTACCAAACCCCATTCACGCCCGAGATTGAGGGAATGGAACCTTCGGAGAAGTTTAACCACCCGAAATTCACAATATACGATGGAAAATCGAATTCGAGGTCACACATCAGCCATTTTTGACAGGTGATGGCACTTTGGAAACCATCTTGACGCTTGTTTCCCTCAAGCTTAGGTGACCTCAGGCTT
>BRYF01000010.1:2072500-2075000 GCA_030159135.1 Actinidia polygama
ACGGTTGAACTAATTTACCTCCTTCGACTTGCGAGTATTTCTCTTTTAGTAAATTCTTTCACCGTTTGATAAAAAAAAATTTAAAAAATAATATAATTTAAAAAATATTAAAGACAAAAAATAAATAAACTTTTTTCAATAAATAAATTATTATTTTTGTTTTTAGTAGATTTAAAAAAAAAATAGATTTTTAGTTTTTTTTTGTTAAGAGAATCCTAGAGATATAATACTTTTTAAATTAATAAAAAATATTATCAAAAAGAAAAAAAGTCAAAAATTAAAGTTATGTAAATTAACTAAAATATTTAAAAAAAAAAATAAATATCCTTTCCTTTCTATATATAAGGAGTCACTTTAGAGTTTTACTATTCCAGCGATTCAGCCATTTTTGTCGTCCATTTTTCGTTGATGGTTTTGCACGTGGCCGTAGCGTTCATTTGTTGTTAGTAGTGACCAACGCAAAAATTTTGTACCTTTCGGTAAAAAAAAATTAGGAGAGTCAGCTTCAATGGACCAATAGTGAAATAGTCAAAACTAACAGAAAATATATTTAAAAAATTAATTAATTTTTCAAATGTTAGGGGAGCCGTGGCCCCCCGCCCTCCCCCTGGGACTGCCTCTGGTTGTTAGGTTCAGAATAAGTTCAGTTCTTTAGAGAATCATATACTGAATCGATAGTATTGGTTTGACAAAATTGAGAATCGAAATTGGATTATAGGTTTTAAGGACCGAACATAAATCAGATTATTAGTACCGATCCGATTTTAACATGTGTGAATATGATTTTAATCTAAACTTTACACGTCACCCAACTATTATCAAATTATCTAACCAATTAATACTAATTATATTTAGATTAGATAAATATGACCATGTTCCAAAAATAACGTCTGCAAAATTAGAACCACCACCACCAATAAAAGTAAAACATGAAATATTTGGGTGACAAATAATAAAGTTAAACATAAAATTAAATGTTGCGGAAAAAGTAAAATTAGCAATTCAAACAGCAGAAGTAAAATTAGTAGTCATCCAACTGAAGTAAAACTATAAAGTTAACTATTTATAATTTTATTTTTATATATTTACTCAAAAAAAATATATATTTAAAAAAAATAATATTATTGATCCGGTCCAATTCTTTTTACGATTTCAGAATATAGAATCAAACCGTATAGACCAATTCTTTTTTTTTTTTAGAACTAGAACTAAACTGTAGAATCGTATATAGAAACGAATCAATAACTCTGATCCGATTCCACCGGTTCTTTGTGCCCCCAATTTAACGTTACGACCTCTTGTACACGTGTCCATTTGTGTTCTACGCTTTTTAGGGTAACTTTCATATATACGGAAAGAAGTGTGTTACTTTAACTAGTCTAAATTAATCCTTAAAATAACTAACTAATATAAGTGGTTATTAGATGAGATTCACTTTTTCAACTTATATACCGTAATTGGGTGTGATTTTCATTTTATACTCTCCATTTTTTATTTGTATATTACTTTTATTCTTCATGTTTTAATTTAAATATATTTAATTTTAAATTTCAGAGACGATTTTTATGTGGACCCTACATCCACATTTATTAGGATTTGTGGATGAAAATAGTCACGTGTCACACACATAATTACATTAAAATTTTCAAATTAGTATAAATATAATATTTTTTTGTCTTTAATGATTTTTTTTACCGTTTAATTAAAATCTTATACTTTTTTATTTTTCTTTATGAGTGAAGTCCAAAAATATATATTTTATTTAATTTAAATAAAAATTCACTAAAAACGAAAAAAATATTTTTATTTTCAAAAAAAACATATTTACCCGTTACATAGATCATGGGCATGGCACATACCCATCCACAAAGTTGCACATACCCATCCACAAAGTTTAACGGATGTGAACAGAGATCCACGTTTGTAAATATTTTTAAAGTCTAGGGTTTAATATATTTAAATTAAAACATAAAAATTAAAAATAAAATTTTAGTAAAAGTTAGCGATTGTAAAATAAAAATTACCCGTTAAGAAATTAGCTAGTGTCTGACAGTATGCAGGTATGAGATAAGATAAAATAACTGAGGTGGTGCCTACTTAGCAGCGAGTAATTTCTTAAGGACAGTTGATCAGACGGGAGCGCGCCCGTAGTAATGGCAACATGACATCCACCCATTTGGGGGTAAATGAGACTTAAAAAAAAAAAGAAAAAAAAAAGAAAATTGTCACATCCACCCCAAATGGGTGGATGTGATGTTGCCACGTAGGCGCGCCAGTGGTAATACCATGGACGCGCTCTCATCTGATCAACTCTCTTTTTTAAGAGTGAGTAGTTGCGTGTCACACTTTAATTGGTGCGTCTTAATCAAAATGACAGTCTTCAAACTGTTTTTGAGATTGAATTTGGCGGATTATAAATTTAGTCGGATTTAAGTATGGATAACAAATTCAGTCGTACTAAATCAGATTATCAATCATGTAAAATCTCAATATGCACTTA
>BRYF01000010.1:2255000-2257500 GCA_030159135.1 Actinidia polygama
ATTTTTGGGTATGGCATGAGCCTTCGGTGAAAATCCGAGAATTTGACTGATGGTTATGTATGAGTTTGCTTTTTGAGAAAAAGCTGGAGAGGTTGAAATCATTGATTTAAAAAAAATCATAAATTGGATTATTGCTTTTGAGAAAAGCTAAAAAATTTAAAAAATTATTGGATAATTGCTTTTTGAGAAAAGTCGAGAATTTGAGAATTTGTTGATTTGAGAAATCATAGATTGAAAATCAAAAGTATATTTTGATATGGATGAAAACATATTTTATTGCATCATGTTTTCATTATATAATTATGTATCATGGTTTTGGTTTGAAACATCAAGGCCATTGTTAAATCTTTTCAAGGTAACTCACATTTACTATAAAATGAATTTCAGGTACCGAGGGTTACCCTGAATCGTGAGACATGAGGATTGCAGTTATATATTTCATTTTGATAAACATGTTGACATGTATTTTGAAAATTGTAATATTATTTTGACTTTGTGTGGATATTGTCTTTGGGATATCATTTGTTTTGTATTTAATAGCTCAGGGAGAGCTTAGTTCTACTTAAGAGATAGATGTATTGTACATGAAATGAGAAGTATATTTGTCATATTATTCCGCAATTGAGTTGTTTGCTTACGTGGCTAGGTCTTGGTTTGACCGGGGCGTGACAATATGGTATCAGAGCTCTAAGTTCGAATAACTAAGAGCCGTGGGGTGGTTAAGCCACAATTATTTCAGTGTCTAGTTATTAAGGAATAACGTGAGTGTTATACATGTGATTGAGATAACATGTACGGTGCTCTAGGTTCAACACCTATGAATTGTAGGGTGGTTAGACCACGGTTGTTTTGGGGTCTAAGTGTTGAGGAGTAACGTGAGTGTGCTATTTATGTAATGAGAATTACATGAACATACATGATGTACATGATATCTTGTTATTGATTTACGTATGATGTAGTAATGTTTTGATTTAATCATAATAAGTATGATTATCTTATTATTTTCTTGTGGCATTGTGTAAAACATGCCATCGCGTCAAGCGAAAGGTCGTGCGAAGTCACTTACGGGAGTGCGCAGGGCTTGAATAGCACGCGAGGCTCGGAGTTCGTGATGAGATAGATGACGATAATCACCAAGAGTGGGTGATGGGAGGAGAAGCCAGTGTTCCTGGAGGTAGTGCGGGAAATGTGAGAGATGCTCCACCGGCAGTGGTTGGGGGAGCGGAGTTCATGCAAGGTGTCTTCACCGCTATTGAGCAAGTGGTGAGGAATACCGTGCAAACGATGCAAGTGCCTATTAGAGCGGCGGACTCTAGGGATGCGATGGCTATGAAATCCTTTCTACAACTTTGTCCGCCTACGTTTAAGGGCGAACCGGATCCGCTAGTTGCGGAAGATTGGTTGGAGCAAGTAACAAGAGCGCTAGACACGATCTTGGTGACTGAGGAGGAATTGAGGGTTTTGTTTGCATCTTATCAATTGCAAGGGGATGCCCTCCAATGGTGGAAGACCGTGGAGGAAGGTGTTGCAAAGAAGTGGGAGACATTCAAGAAGGCTTTCTTAGATCAGTACTTTACGGATACAGCTAAAGAGGCGTTGAGGATGGAATTCATTAATTTGGTACAAGAGAGTATGACGGTGGCACAATATGAGGCCAAGTTTACTAGTTTGTTGAGGTTTGCGAAGGCATTCGTGTCGACGGAGGAAGAGAAAGCGAAATAGTTCATGAGAGGGTTTATGTTTTCCATAAGGAACAAGATAGTTGGGAATTTGATCAAAGTGTACTCTATCATGGTTAGCTCTGCGGCAGCCATTGAGGAAACTTTGAATGAGACAAGGAAGATTGTGAATCCCAAATCTCAACGTGAGGGGACTAGCAATTAGTCTGAGGGGCGTTCTTTTAAGAAGCCAAAAAGTTATGCTACACAGCAGCAGTATCTAGTAAGGTCTTTACCCACCACTTCTATAGTATCATCTGGCCAGACTTCTCGGGGAGGGCCGACTTGTTTTGGTTGTCACCAGTTTGGTCATCGGGTTGTGGACTACCCTCTGAAAGGACAGCTGAGGTAGTCACAACCAAGGGCACAATCACACAATCAGGCACAAGATCGGACACAGACTAGGGGACCACCCATTTGTTTTCAATGTGGTCAAATTGGGCATATCATGAGATAGTGCACGCAGATGGGGAACAATCAAGTAGCTATAACAACCTATACGATCGATTCAGGCCTCGAGGGCCATTCCATCAAATACATCATCACAGACTTCATATCAGTCCGGACCACAGGCTAAAACTCAACAAGGTCAAAGGACCCAAGGGCGGGTTTACGCTATGATTTCAACAGCAGGACCATCGGGGACAGCAGGGCAACAGGAGCAGCAGTTGGATACCTCTGTAGTACGAGGTACTTTTCTTGTGTTTAATTTGTGCGCTCGTGTTCTCATAGACACGGGAGCATCACATTCATTCATCGCATCATCTTTTGCTTTGGTATTG
>BRYF01000010.1:2267500-2272500 GCA_030159135.1 Actinidia polygama
TTGTAAGAATTTATGTTGCTTATGTCATCATTGTCCGTGACGGTTGACTAACAAAAGGGTAAGACTATACCAAGAATTAAACCTCAGGGAAAGTCAGTGTTATTTCTCAAACATCAGGAGTGCTTTGTGTCTTTATTAGAAACCTCAGTGGAGGTCAATGTATTTCACCATTTTCTTTTTGAGTTTGATATTAATGTACTGAACCGAAACATACGGACTGAGGATAAAATGGTATTTTTGAAATCGTAAAACTGAACCGAATCAAATCACATGTTATGGTTTAGTCAACTTCGGTTACAAAATTGGTTTATTTTTAAATTTTCTCAAACTATTAAGAATAGCTTAGTTTTTAATTTTTATTAAAATCGCACAAATTCAATACTTGAGCATCCCTCGAACCAAACTGTTGTAACTTGGCTCGTGTTAAGCTCATTAAAAGATTATTTGAGACTGATTTGTTACTTAAACAAATCAAGCTTGAACTATTTTTTAAGCTTGTTAAGCTTACAAGCCAAACTTGAACAATCTACTGGCCAACTTGTTAAGCTTTCTAAACCTGAACAATTTATTGAACTTGTGATTGGCTCAAAACTCGTTTGAAATTAGTTCACTTTATAAGCAAACCAAACTTAAACATATTTTAAAGTTTAATAAATTTTTAAATTAATCTTAAGCAATTTTACTCTACCGTGTTTGACTCGTTTCGGCTTGTTTACTAACCCTATATTGATGACTCACCTCCCCCAAAGCAATGATACCGAAAGCATCCAATAATTATATAGCACTAGTGCATAGGTGACGAATCACAAAAATCAACTGACCTTCTAATTTGTGACCGACAGATTTGACCACCGCACTTGGCTTTTCTCTTTCTCCTTTTCTTTTCCTTTTCCTTTTCCTTTTTCTTTTTCTTCTTACTTTACTTTTTCCTTTACTTTTTGAAAAGGAGAGATTTTTACACATTTTTTTTATTAAAATAAAATAAAAATAATGATTATTTATTATATCATTACTTTACAATCTCCGTTTCATTCTTTACGAAATTCATTACATCCAATTAAAAACAACCTAAAATTTTAATTCACTCTTGACTTGATTGGCGAGATTTCGTGACACATCATATTTAATATAATTTAAAAATTTAATTTATCAATCACAAGCATTCGAAAGAAGTTCTTAAAGCATTTGAGAAGGTTTTCAAGCATTCGAAAAAGTTTTCAAGCATATTCATGTAAGCTCGTGCTAAGAGAGGCTTCTATGATACTTTGTTGATGATGTTACTGTGTTCAGCAACTTTAAAGCTTGATTTTGACCATTTTAGAGGTCGATTCAGCCCATGCACATTAGAAACAAAATTGTAACTCTTGGCGTCTTCTTTCCAACGCACCAAAATTCAACTCAATCGAATATCGGAGTAAAACATTATGGCCAAAATATGAAGATGCTGAGAGCATGCATTTGTTGACACAGATCTCACGGGAGCGAGACTTGAAAACCTGCAACGTCAAAAAATAGTGTTTTTAGGGTTTTGGATTTATATAGAAAGGCCTAACACACTCTCAAGACCTAATCTGAGTCGTATCTATCATTATAACCTAGAAAAAAGTGTTCTCTATCATCTGAAGAGCTCAGAAACAGATCTGAGTGCAAATCATCTTCAACCAAATTGAAGAAATCGAAACCCTTGAAGGAGTTCAATGTGTGAAATCTGTTCTAATGGAGTTGATAAGTTTTGATTGTAAGAGTCTTGTAAATGTCTGAACCTGGTATTATAGTGCATGATATTTGTCCGGAGAGTGGACAAGTGATTTTTCTCCCATTCAAGGGTTTCTACGGTAAAATTCTTGTGTTCTTCTTGGTTGATTGATTTACTTCTTTTTATATCTTGGATCGTTCAATATTGCTCATAGCCAAAATATTTTTTGATTAAATATTATAACTTTTTCTTAAATATTATAAGATTCTAAATATTTTTCTTTCATCTTCTCTAACATCTCGAAATCCTCTTTGACAGTGAGATTCTTGAAAGATTTTATTGTCATTCGAAGAAGATCTTGAATGTTGTAACCTATGGACACATGTACCCAAGTATAGAAATCAAATTATTCTCTAAGACTACTAGTGTTGTAAAGCTTCTGAGCTATAGTTGTCTTACCCCAGCCCCCCATACCCACAATCGATACCACACAACGATGTGACTCTTCCTCCATAAGTTCAGATATCAACAAGTCAACATCCTTTTCAAAACCTACAAGCTTATTGTCTACATATGGCCTTTCTCTTTTCTCTTCGTAGCTGATTTAGCCTCCCGTTCGCGCGATCTAAATCCTCTCTAGCATCACCAATACTTCCAATTTTGAAATTTTTTTGATTACGTTGGATTATTTCGAGCCTGTTCTTCATTGAGTTGATTTTTGTTCTTATACCATAAAGAGTTCCTTGTTTGACGAGCCTAGCCTCCTTCTTGAAAAGGCATAAATATTTCTAAAACCAAGCTCTTAACCCCATCTACTTTGGAGTCCTTCCCTCTTCAACTTCGAGGATGAAGTTGTCAATAATATCCTTAGCATAAGGAACATGTACTCCAATATATTTCTCAATGACTCGACTTCATATCTCGCACCTCAAAAAAAAAATAACTTGTTCGATGAGAAGGTCACCATGACTTTCCATTACGAAGTAGACAAAAATGTTAAATAATGTAGAAAAATTTGTTGAATAATGTAGCCTAATTAATTATGAATCTAGCACTTTTAAGAATATAACCTTCAAAATGCCTTTTATTTGTTTATTTGAAAATGTTATTGTAATGCCAAAATTATTTAAAAACAAAAATTATTTTGTGGTTTTGATTTTATTGGGTAATAGTCTAAGCCATAAAATGTGTATTAGACATAAATAATTGTCGTTGCTAATTCTGGGCAATATTTTTGTTATTTTGCTCGCTTTGGCGCCATTATCTTTAATTACTATTATCGTTTGATTAAAATTTTATATTTTTTGATTATTTTTTATGAGAGGATTCCGAAAATATAATTTTTTATCTAATTTATAAAAAAGTGCACTAAAGACAAAAAAATATTTTTATTTATAAATTAGCTAAATTTTTTGTCATTGGGAGTTTTTTTTCTAAATTTGAACAAAATTTTTAGATTTTTAGATTCCTCTTATCAAGAAATCGAAAAGTACAAAATTTTGATTAAATATTAAAAAAAAGTTTATTAATCCATTACAGTTGAGATTAGTTTATTACCATCGATTTAGCATATTATTTGTCCTTTCCATAATTTGTCTACCATGAAATCGAACTTTTACGGAGACAAGCATTTGACGTGTTCACAGCCAACTAAAACAGCACCTTTTTTTTCTCTCAAGATTATTCAATTAGATTTATAAATACTTTATTTAGAAAGAATAATAGTGCAAGATCTTAATATTAGTTATACCTTGACTTTTTTAAATGGACAGAATTTTGGGACTTCCAAAATAGTGGACAAGCAAACATGGGATGAAATTAGTTCATTTTTTATTGAGTTGTGCACCATAGTATCTGGCTGTTTGTTTAGTGCCAACAAATTTTATTTTGGGTAATGCTATGGGTACAACCAAGTTGTATCCCAAATGCACACCTCATGAGGTGTCGCATTTGGATTGGCTGGGTGTGGGATCCACCTAATCCTTTTAGACCACACTCGGCCAATCCAAATGCGACACCTCATGCGGTGTGCATTTGAGGTACAACTTGGTTGTACGCATAACATTTCTCTTTTATTTTTGTAGTTACTATGCAAGCCAGGTTAGCTCCTCCTGACATGATATGTAACGACAAGTTTCTAGTCCAGAGCACAGTTGTTCCTGCAGGAAAAACAGATGAGGATATTACTCCTAGCCCCTGGTAAGTCATTCATAGTTGTCTAAGAAAGTTGTTGGTCCAGAAATTTTCCTGTTTTTTCTCATGGTTTAGTTTGGCAGTTTGCTAAAGATGCTGGCAGATATGTTGAAGAGAACAAACTAAAAGTGATCCTTGTCAGTCCGCCAAATTATCCAGGCACTGTCACCACTCAATGGAACATTTAAACAGGTGCCTGCTTATGAATTTTCATTACTGAAAGATCAAGTACTGCGAAAAATTGAAAGCCTCACTAAGTCATAGAGCAAGAGATTATTCTTCGAGTTGACATCAGGCTCATCAATTGCCTCGTTCTACTTTAAAACAGTTTTTTTTTGTAGAAATGAACATCGATTTAGTTTCTTTTTGGCTCAGTTCTTCTAAAAAGAATTTTCAGTAATGAAGCATAGACACTTCATTTTGGCCACTGTGTACATGTCTGACACTCAATTGCGCATGATCGACACTCGGACACACATATCCATGTCGAACGAGGCAATGGAGGCATCCAGTGTGTCAAGTTTTTAAATATTTTTTTTGTAGGACACATTTGGGACATGTTTTTTTTGACATGTTTAGAGTTATATAATATTAAGATTTTAGGAAGGTGGAGTGAGTTGGGAAGTGGCAATCAATGTATAACATTTGAAATAAGAGAGTGCAAAGTGGAAAAAATTATGCAAGTAATATATGTTTTCTGTCCCAAAACAAAGATACATGTCCATTGAGGAAGAGAGTGAGAGTTGAGCTTAGTGGGTGACCTTAACTGATTTTAGTTGTCAATGAGATTTGATTTTTAAAGTTCCTGATTTTTTTTAACTTGAAATGATTACAGGAATTTTTTTTTTCCGTTGTTATGTCAGTTTGTGAACGCTTATAAGCATAAAAAAAGTCAATTAAAAAGCTAAAAATATTGATTCCAAACGGAGCCTTAGTAACACCCAAAAAAGTTCAAATTATGAACCTTGTAAAACTTTGCATACCTTGGAAAATTATGATTGCAATATAATTTCTAAATTAGATTTGAAATGTATATTGTCTTGATAAATTTTATTCTTATTTGAATTTCTTAGTCAAACATTATTATAAGTAATCCTAATATTTACATCAC
>BRYF01000010.1:2320000-2322500 GCA_030159135.1 Actinidia polygama
CCAAAAGTCAGTCAACTTCTCGGACTTTCAGCGAAGGCTCAAGACTTACCCAAACGTAGCGCAATTGCCATCTAGGACTTTTCATTCAGTCAACTTCTCGGACTTTCACCGAAGGCTCAAGACTTACCCAAATGTAGTGCATTTGCCATCTAGGACTTTTCATTCAGTCAATTTCTCGGACTTTCACCGAAGGCTCAAGACTTACCCAAACGTATCATTAACTTTCCAAAATTATTTTTAAATTTCCAAGTTTCAACATATATTAAGTTACATTTTGCTAACAACTTTTAATGTAAACAATATAATATGCATGATATTATAAACCATCAATAATATGCATTATTAAAAATTATGTCGAATGCATTTGTTGTAAACAAATTATATAAATATAACCATAAATTAATTGTCCCTTTACAATTTTTATTATAAATCATGTATTTTTATTTCAAGTTCAATACTCAAAATAATGTCTTAATAGACTTTATATAAGTTATTAATAACAAACTCAAAGTAAAACCCCAACAAACTAACCCCATTTACCTCAATTTGAATTTTACGCCCTTTGATATGAAGATCTGGCTCCCATGATCATCATATTAAAATTTTGCCTTGATTCGACGACATCTCACCGTTGATCTATGTCACTATTTTTTTCATAATCAAAGACTAACCACACTATATAATTTCTCTCTCTCTCTTTTCTTTCTTCCTCTCTTTTCTTTCTTTTTTTCTCCGAGTTCTCTCTCCCTCTCCCTCTATCCTTATATATTAAATATAAATATTATTTTATTTATTATTTTATTTATTTATTTATTTATTTATTTATTTATTTTTCTTTTTCTTTTTTTCTTTTCTCTTTTTTTCTTCTCTCTTTTTCTTTCCTTCTTTCGGTGCCGAAAGGCAATTCCATTTGTCGTCCTCCATTATACCTAAATTACACTCAATCCCTTTAACTTTTAATTACATCTCAATTTAAATGTTGAAGGGGCTGAGTATAATTTAGGTATAATGGGGGACAAATGGAATTGTCTTTCGGCGCCGAAAGAAGGAAAGGAAGGAAAAGAGAAGAAAAAAAAGAGAAAAGAGAAAAGAAAAAGAATAATAATAAATAAATAAATTAATTAATAAAATAATAAATAAAATAATATTTATATTTTATATATAAGGATAGAGGGAGAGGGAGAGAGAACTCGGAGAAAGAGAGGAAGAAAGAAATGAGAGAAATTATATAGTGTTGTTAGTCTTTGATCATGAAAAAAATAGTGACATAGATCAACGGTGAGATGACGTCGGATCAAGGCAAAATTTTAGTATGATCATGGGAGCCAGATCTTCATATCAAAGGGCGTAAAATTCAAATTGAGGTAAATGGGGTTAGTTTGTTGTTAATAGCTTATATAAAGTATATTAAGACATTATTTTGAGTATTGAACTTGAAATAAAAATACATGGTTTATAATGAAAATTGTAAAGGGACAATTGATTTATGGTTATGTTTATATAATTTGTTTATAAAAAATGCATTCGACATAATTTTTAATAATGCATATTATTGATGGTTTATAATATTATGCATATTATATTGTTTACATTAAAAGCTGTTAGCAAAATGTAACTTGATATATGTTGAAACTTGAAAATTTAAAAATAGTTTTGGAAAGTTAATGATACGTTTGGGTAAGTCTTGAGCCTTCGGTGAAAGTCCGAGAAGTTGACTGAATGAAAAGTCCTAGATGGCAACTGCGCTACGTTTGGGTAAGTCTTGAGCCTTCGGTGAAAGTCCGAGAAATTAACTGAATGAAAAGTCCTAGATGGCAATTGCGCTACGTTTGGGTAAGTCTTGAGCTTTCGGTGAAAGTCTGAGAAGATGAATGACTTTTGGGTCGTTTTTGATTTTCGGTAGACGAAGCGGTAAGAGTAGCTTTTCTCCAGTAGGAGCCAAAAAGTCCAAAGACTTAAAAAGACGACTTGACTTGTCATATTTTACATGCAGTGGATGGGGTTTCCTTCTCCTTTCCTCTTAAAAATTTGGCCTCTCACCGAATTATATATTAATTGCTACAATAAAATAAATGTCTTAATTAATTTAATTTTAACTTTAATTTTATCATAGGAAACTTGCTAGAAACTCTAGAACTAGATAGTGATTTTTATAATCCAATACGATTTCCTGATGAGATATGCAAAGCAAAGCAGCTCAGACATTTGCTTAGAGCTTTCATTTCTCATTAAAACTGAATTATATTTTTATTTCTCTTCCAATATTTGAATTCCAACTTTTTTAACCAGTTATTAGAAATCTCGAATATTTAAATCGTGAATATCTTGTGTAGCTGTATTTGTTTTTTAAAAAATAATAGTAAATATACGGTGGGCCCATTTGTCTTGGCAAAGCAACACTTGTACGGATATCAATCTCTCTCTCTCTCTCCTTCCATCTTGTCTCTTCGTATAGTATTTAGTTGAAGAAAAATAAATAAAGTTTGTTTGGATGGGCAAT
>BRYF01000010.1:2472500-2475000 GCA_030159135.1 Actinidia polygama
CTTCGAATTACTCTCGGGTTTAAACTCTGAACGTGGAACTTCGGATGACCTTCGTTGAACTTTTTGAATTCGTTTTTAGTATTAAAAAACCTGAAAGAAACTATATTTTTTACTATTTTTCTCTCAAATCTCTCTCTTCTTTCTACTATTTTCTCTCTCTCTCTCTCTCTCTCTCTCTCTCTCTCAAATTTCTAAGGTATGAATTATGAAGAAAAAGGGTATTCATAGAAGAGCCTAGATTCAAATTAGGAATTTATGATTTTGGAAACTTTTGTGGAGGTTTTATTTTTTAAGGAAAAGAATATTGGTGATTTTAAAATTTTATTTAAATTTTTAGAAATTTGACGTAGAAATAAAGATCATGATTTTTTTTTCTTTCTAAATACAGTGAAAATGTATTTATTTCACTTTAATTGGTGAATAATGTAAAATTATGTTCACAATAATAACTGTTGACCTAACAGATTTAATAGCCTCGTGATTACTAGAGTACAAAGAATTATTTTACCAATGGTTGGTGAGTTGCCGACTTTGTTTTGTGCACCCACTACCTATTTCTCTCTGTGCACCCACTACGTATCCACAAGTATTGAAATTTGAATATTTAGTATTTCTAGTTGATGGTATGATATTAAAAATTAAAGTCAATGTAAAAAAAATTATTTGGTCAACAAACACATATTTGATTTTTTTTAAAAAAAATAAATCTTATAATTTCAATTGTAATAAATTGAATCCTGTATTTTTAATTTGATAAAAATTTAAATCATTTGTTAATCTCCGTCTATCTAAGACGAACGGAACAAACTGACTTTCACCCAAAATACACAAAAACGACTTCGTATAGTGTTACTTTCTTTTAAAGTACTAATCAAACCAATTAACAAGATAAGTTAAATATTTTGAATTTTGTATTTATTTAAAAAGATCAATTTTTTATGTTATTTCAGAATAAGAATGGTTCGATTAGGGCTTTAAAAAAAAATCTATACGATGTGGTTTCAGTGCATTTTAGGCGGGAATCAGTTGGTTCTGCTAATCTTAAGAGGATGGAGAGTACCGAATAATTTAAATTGCTATCGAATTAAAACTACCGAGTTTCATTTATTACAATTGAAATTATAAGATTTGATTTATTTCCACGGTGGTTTGTTACGTAATTCTTTCTTCATTTTTTTTATTTCCTAAACTGTCATCTACTTATTGAATAAAAACAATGAGGAAATTTGTCCATTTTATCCTATATGACAGCATTTATATGGGTGTCTTCGAAAGCATGCATACAAAATTTCTGACGTAAAATAAATAAATAAATTAATCACAAATCAAACATCACCGACAAATAATTAAAAAGTAATGTTGAAGGAACAACGAATCGCAGCATTAGAAATTGTAATTATTATCTTTTTGTTCAACATTCATAAGAAATTATTTTATAATTAGTACAGATTATTTTATAATCAGTGTGTGCATGGAGAGAGAGAGAGAGAGAGAGAGAGAGAGAGAGAGAGAGAGAATGTTGGTATGTCTCTAGTGGAAGAGTGCATGTTGATCCAAATCCACGAACAAGCAATAGCATTAAAAAGTCTTTCGTGACTTACCCGATGGTTATATATATATATATATATATATTGTCGTTGCTGATCTTGTCCTGTGAATTTTTTATATATGATGAAGGCAACATTCTAATGGAGTTCATTCAAAAATTCTATTTATATTGATTCTTAAAATATGTAGGGTAAGGCTAAGAGAGAGAAATCACATTCTCTCCTATAAGATATATTTCATGTGAGGGAGTTTCTATATTTAATTTTACGCGTACAAATATTTCTGTTAATAACATTATTGATAACTTGTACATGGTAGTATTAGGGCGGAGCCAAAATATTTGTTCAGTGTGGTCAAATTCATAAAATTATACATAATTATGGGATAATAGTGTAATTTCTTATTAGGTCAAAATTGTGTTAATAGTGATTTTTTTTCCAGTGGAGTGATAATATAATTTTTTTGTGAAATAATAATGTAATTTTTATTTTTTTTTCCAGTAGTGTGGTCACTTGACCCAACAGCCTTATCTGTGCCTCCTCCCCGCCGCCCGGGTTATTACAATGTTACATGTAGTCAAAAGATTAAATTAACCTTTCTTAATAGAGTAAATTACACTCATCTCCCTCGTATTATATTTTACTTCGCATCATTTACTTTTAATTATGTCAGTCAACATTTTACATTTTAAAGTATCAAATGGTTATTTTGTTACATGTCGTTTAATTAAGCTTCACGTGTCATCTTTTTATGAGGCTATATGGCTTATTTTTATTACTTAATTAAATAATAGGTGGACGAAAGGGTCGCATTGATAATTAACCTAAAGTGCAAAAGTATGACCGACACACTTAGAAAAAGTAAATGTACAAAGAGAAATGCTATAAACCGTCCTTAGGGCAGTCGATAGTGTATAGGATAGTTTGAAAAATGTATAGAATAGTGTAAAAAG
>BRYF01000010.1:2480000-2485000 GCA_030159135.1 Actinidia polygama
GCACTAATACTCTTATCAATTCCAATATAGTTCTCCTTTAATATTGTTAAAAATTTAGAATCAAAGCAAACACGTAAAACTCAAATGAACATAATTAGGAATTGGATTTTGTCTCCATCCCGTCAATATTCTTAACAATTTAAAATGAAAGCAAACACGTAAACTTCATACGACCATATTTAAGAACCGAAGTGAAACTATGATAAAATTACATAAACTAATGGAAGTAATATTATTCTCTGAAATTGGCTATGTGAGATTCACGTGATCACTTTTCATGCGTATATTGACGGAGTACTTTATTAGGATCAAATTGTAACTATAAGGTTTTAATTATTTAAATTAAAACTACAAATAACCAAACTGAAACTTCGGTGAAACTATAGGTACCAATGGTAGATTTTACCCATATTAATACCCTCATCTCTCTCTCTCTCTCTCTCTCTCTCTCCTCTATTCCATTCCCTCCTACCCCCAAATGCCCATCCTTCTCTCTCTAGCTCATCTCTTCACAATCATGCTCAACTTTTGCATGAAAAGTGTCCACTCTTTGTTAGGTTTTGTAAATTCCACTAATCACGAAACCCTAATAGCCCCGCACCACTGTCGGACTATTCCCTCTCCGGCCAACGGCCTCGCCTCCGTCACCTCCTCCGACAATAACCGTAAATCAGTCAATGTCGTCGAGTCAGCGGCCATCAAATCCCCACCTTCCACCACCGAGGCATCCGCCGCTAAACAGCCGCCTTTCACAGCCGCCGGAAAGAAAGATCCGGGCGGAATAGGGTTTCTGGACGAGGTGGGGGGAAGCGTGGACGGGCTGATGTCGTGCACGGAGAGCCTGGGCTTCGAGAGCTCCGACGAGAGGCTCACAGGAGACGAGACGAGCTCGAGGACGACATCGAAGAAGCGGCGGAGGGTGGTGGAGTACAAGGCCGGCGAGGTGAAGAAGTTCCCGCCGCCGCTGTCGTCGCTGAGCCGTAACGGGAAACCGACGTTCTTTCTTCGGCCGGTGAGGCGAGACGGCCGGCTGGAGCTCACAGAGGTGAAGATCGACCGGCTGGAGGTCCTCAGGGCTTCCCGCGAAGATGGACGGCTAAGATTGAGTCTCATTACAGATGTTGATGTTGAAGATCAGGAAGAGACTGAAGATACAACTACTATTATGGAAGAAGAAGAGAGAGAGGAAGAGAGAAAAGAGGAGGAGGAGATAGGTGAGAAGCGGGTGTTTACGATGGCGAACGGCGTCGGAGAAGGTTTCCGGCGGTGTCATGAGATGGCGAACCACCACCACCGCAACCACCACCATAATCTGCCAGCCTGGAGCCAGCACTGTGTTACGATAAGATGACGTCAGCAAGGAGATAATTTTCCATTGAAATCGTAATACTCTCATTTATTATTGGTTGAAAAATATATTAATTTTTGGAGGAAATGTTCATTTTTTTACATTCATGTGTAGATTATTTTTAAATGAGAAATTTTATATGGCATAAAATTTTTATTACTGTACTCTTTTTATAAAATAAAGTGAATTATATTATTACCTAAATATAAATTAAAGTGAATTATATTATATTATATATAATACAAAAAAATAGTGATAAAAATCAATAATACCTAGCAATTCTCCATTTAAAAAGATTAGATTGATATCGGGTAACAACAATTTTGGGTACCAACAATTTTATTATATTTAGGAGAGATTACCACAAAAAAAATATCATGTTCTCGGTAACAAATGAAACTTGGGGTTCCGTAACAAATCGAATCCTGAAATTTAATTTAATTACAGTTAAATTAATTCGTCGATCTCCGTCTCCTTGGGGTTCCGTAAAAAACTATTTGAAACAATGTTCAATATTTTTTTTTTCACCTTTTAAAATCCTAATCAATCCAATCAGGTGTTATTTTCAAATAAGATTCTAAACATGGGCATAAATTTACTTGAAAATAAGGGTTTTAAAAAGGAAAAAATGTCGAACGATGTCATTTTTAATTTTTTTGGGCACTAATCAGTTGATTCTGTCAACTCTAGATGAATGAATCCGTCAAGAATAACTTTAATTTTGATTGGATTAAAAATTTAGGGTTTGATTTATTATATTTAAAACTATACATAGAGTTTAATTTGTTACCGAGGTTAAACCCTGAGTTTTGTTTTTCAATTTCCTCCAATATTTACTTTTGAAAAATCGACATTATTAGTCTTATTAGTTTTTTTTTTCTGCAAAATTGAAACACGAGTCAGTGAAGAATCCCAAAAATCTAAACTGTAATAGAATGTACTAGAATTTCATTTTTTTTTGTTTTTTTACTATTACATTAAAAAATTATATTTTTCGATTTCTCTGAATATGAATCTGAAAATATAAAAAAATTCACATATAAATGTAAACTATTTTTACGCGATTTTTTCAAGATAAAACAAACTAGCAATTCAATTATTTTAACTAATCATCATATAAAATAATTGTATTGAGTACATTGAGGGGTGACGTGGGTAGCCAATTGATGCAAAGGAAGTGCACGTACGTATGTTGGGTGAGGATATGCTTGCATTATTCTGCTAAAGGTGGGTTTGAAGTTTCGAAATGACATTGAAGAGAGAGAGAGAGAGAGAGACAGAGAGAGAAATCTATTATTTTCCTAAATTTGGAATTTAGTTACAATTGATATTTAGCTGAAACGTAATTGTGTGATTGGAATAACTCACGATTGTAAAATTTGTTAGTTTGTATATAAAAGTGAATATAGAAAAGTCTAGCGTTGATAAACATGAGAGAGATATCAATTATTTTATCAAATTTGGAATTTAGTTACGACGCCATGAGATTGTCACGCGATTCTTAGAAATATCTTCTACTTCGTTGTTTGATTATCCCCTTTGAAATGATATTTATTTGTTTCAAATGAAATCATCAGAAAAGGCGACTTTGTTTTTTATGAATATGTTAATACTGTATTTTGATTAAGAATTTAGGAAATAATTTGATCAGGATGAAAAAGAAAACTAAAAAAGAGGAAGTTAAATCTGAGTTGTTGAATCTATTCTCGTTTATTTTTCTCTACCAAATCCTTAATTCAAACTCAGCAAAAAAATCCATGGTTAATTTTGAATGCGGACTTTCATGTTGTTCCCGTAATTTCTGTAAGGGATTAAAATACTTGGGTTGACCCATGGGCATTAGGCAATGAAGCCAAGGTCAATTGGATCAATTGGGTCGGGAAACTGGCCAAGAGATCTGAACATGCTTTAATTATTATGTTTCTTTAGACTATCAGGCGAGGTTTGAACTCTGAGTTCCGACAGATGAGCTATTCTCTCTGATTAATTAGGTTGAACTAGCCTAGAACCAAGTCGAACATGTGGCACTATGTTACTGGGTGATTGATCGAAATACCGAAAGAACGTGATTGGGAGATGATGCCACCACGGGAGGGAAAGTTTCACGAGTTGTCAATATTTGAGCAAAATGATTTGCTTTAGGGAAGGAGCCACTAATTTTATTAGGTTAGGAAACGAAACTCCTATTTCCAATTATATGTCTTAATTTGGTGATGCCGGTGGTGTAGCAATGCTGGTGGTGATGGTGTGGTGGTGGTAGCGACGTTTTTACATTGTCCTTGTTGCGGAAAAACTTTTGCACGCGTCCTTAATGGAGTGAAGTCTTTTACTAGGGACGTTGGAACGAATCTCCCTAGTTTCTTTGTTGCCAAATTTAATTGAAGGGGCCGAAGTGGGATTTAGTGCAAAGTACCAGGGTGCCAAATGTAGTTTGGCCTTTTTGGGGTTAAAAAGGAAAACTTCGTCTACTCAAATCCTTTAACTATCCAATTTTAGTCAATTAAGATTTTAGTGTAATTATAAAATTACTAATATAAATCCAAAAGATTCTACGAAACATAAAAAAAAAATTATTTACAAAGAACCCCTTTAAACTTGCAATCAATCAATTCTTCATCCTAAGCCTGCAGGTAAGTAATCTTTACGTGTCTTATTGTCTTGTAAAAAAAAACTTTAAGATCTTTTTTATAATAATAAAATAAAATATAACACATGTAATTAGTAAAGAACTACATAGAATCAAAATTAGAAAGTTTGGAAACTAAATATATGCAGTCGATGGTTCAAGGACGGAGTAAAAAAACCTAATTAGTCTAAGGGATAAAAGTGATAATAATCTTCTAGGAAAAATTACGTAAAAATACCTAGGGTTTGACATAAACAAATTAATCTGTATAGTTTTAATTATAACAAATCAAATCCTATAATTTTAATCCACAGACAATTTGAATTATCTATTAGTATCTGCCTATAGAACTAACTCGTTCCTATCCAAAATGTACTGAAACACGTAGTATATGGTTTCATCCCTTTTTAAAGTCTTAATTGAACCATTCTTATTCTAAAATAGCATAAACTTGCATTCTAAATTTGATCTCTTTAACACCAAAACTCTTTAATATGTATTATTAATTAGTTTTATTATGCTTTAAAAAGGGGTTAGTCGCATACAAAGTCGTTTTCATGCATTTTGAGCACGAACCAATTTGTTCCATTAGTTATAGATAAAAATAGATTAGCGAATTATTTAAATTGTTATCCGATTAAACTATTTTGTATGATTTATTATAATTGAAACTATAGATTATTTACATAATTTCCCCAACCTTCTATGTTTTGCTATATAGTCTAAAGATAAGATAGATATATGGATGTATCTGTATTTTTTTAACTGACAAAATATATATGGAAACTGATTTCTACACTCCCCTTTTTGATTTTTGCACTCCAAAAGGGAGTGTAGAAATCAACACCATTGTGGTATTAATTTTCGCACTCCACTTTTTGATTTCTACACTCTTATTTTGGAGTGCAGAAATCAAAAAATAAAGTGCAAAAATCAATTACCAAAATATATACGTAGGTTATACGAAGTATTACGTTGTAGCGTGCAATGATTGAGTCATAGTCAAATTCTAATTCTTCACCCAGA
>BRYF01000010.1:2492500-2497500 GCA_030159135.1 Actinidia polygama
GAAATCAATAAATAAAAATTTTATAAATCAAAAAATTATTTATTTTGGTTTTTGAATTTTTTATATTTTTTTAAAATTATTGAATTTTTTATTTAAATAAGATTTTTATATTTCAATTTCCTCTACTGAAGAGTAAAAAAAAAATCGATAAAAAAAAATTCAATGAAAAAATGCACTAATGACAAAAATAAAAAAGCACGCACTTAGGAAATCAACGATGAGGCGGCCGTCGGATATCCTTCCGGCGAATTTGCCGAAATTATAAGCGCGGCCGTAAGGAAGGCCGATGAGTACGCCGCGGCCGGCCACGAACTCGCCTTTGTCGGAGTTCGAATCCCCGAAGTTGAAAACCGCCGGGTATTGCACCGGAAATGAGTCGGTAAAAGACAAGGTTAGAAGAGTGAGGATGATGATGAAGGTCTTGAGCTTACCAGCCATGTTGAGAGAGAGAGAGAGAGAGAATCATATCCGTACAAAATTGTAGTAGTATCATATTGATATTGAGACACCCAATACAGCAATAATAAATGGAAAATTATAATGTTTGTACGCATATGATTATTTGGAGCGGCGATCCTCTAGAATGCTTATAGATTGCTCAAAACAATGATGTCGTTTTGATTATGCTGACTTTTTTTTGTTCAAACCCCCCCTCTCTCTCTCTTAGAATAGGGGTGTTCAAAAGAATCGAAAGAACCGAGAACCGAACCAATCCGAGCCCTTTGGGTTGGGTTGGTTCGGTTTTATAAGACCCCTGGTTCGGTCCTGGTCTTGAAACTTAGCAAACCGATCAAATAGGTTCGGTTCTCGATTTAGAAATTTTCTGACCCAGAAGCGAACCGAAACCGATCCAAACCGAAACCGACCATATACCCGAAATTAGAACCGATAATATAGTAAGTAATGTACACCCTCGAACACGTTAAAATTTCTCTACCTATATATGCGTCATTTAGGTTAGGCTTTTATTACTTTTAAACAATTTTATATTTTTGTTTGTGAGTTTTTTTAATGCCATAATTTTTATTAAACATGTTTAAGTAGTTTAACAACCAAACCGATCCAACTCAAACCGATCTAATCCGATCCAGTTAGAACCGTGGAACCGATCCAAATCAATCCGAACCGAGTCAGATTGGTTCGGTTCGGTTCTAAGTACTGATTGGTTCGGTCCTGGTTCTAAAAATTTAGAACCGATGATTATTGGTTCGGTCCTGGGCTAGGTATGGAACCGAACCAATCCGATCCGTGTGCACCCCTACTTAGAACAACAGACCCATACTCTCAAATTAAAAACCTCATCCGCTTTCTTTAGAAACTCGAGCTTGTTGAGATCCAGCCCATTGAGCCCAAAGGAGGCCCAATAACCCAAGCCCAGCCCAAGAGGAAGTTCAGCCCAAATGGAAGTCCAGGCCCAATATGAATAGTGATATCATATTAGGCAGAGACGGAAGAGAAGAGGAAGAAAGAAGAGAAAAGGAGAAAAGAAGGAAGAGAGAGAAGCAGTCCAAGAAAGCTGCAGAGCAGTCCAAGATGGAGGCTCACGCCTTCCCTCCCGAAGTCAAGAACGGTGGGCATGTGAGCTCAGCCATGAGCTCATCGTCCCTTCTCATTCCTCTATTTAAAGCCTTGTTTGAGAGCAGAAGAAAGAGGGAGTGCAGTGTAGATTGAGGCATAAATTCTGTAAGAGTACAGAGAGAAAAGTGGCTGTGAGAGAAGAGAGCAAGACTGAGAGATTGAGAGATGAGATGATTGAGTGAGTTGAGTGTGATCTCCTCCTTTGTATTCATTGTAATCCATTTATGAGATATAGTGGATTATTGTTCCTCTCCGTGGACGTAGGCATTGTTGGCCGAACCACGTAAATCTTGTCTTGTGTGTGGTTGATGTTGGCAAAGTGACTGGTAACTAGTTTTGGGCACAACAGAGCTACCACCACCGGCTTCGACGACCAACACAACTACGCTGTCTCGGTCCATTCCACCGGACTACGACTAAGTGGAATCAAATTTAAAATGCTGAAGCACTGATGACTTGTTTTTTCCACGGACTACGACTTGGAGGAGGGGGGGGAGTAATTGGACGGCGACGACGAAATACCTGGAGACATTGGCGACACTGTGGCCATTGGTGAAAGAGGCGAGGGAAAGATTGACGGAGCTGGAGTTGCCGGCGGAGGCGGAGAAGATGCTGGCTGTGGAGATGTCACTGGTGGCAGTGGAATAAGGAGGCGGTGTAGTTGTGTTGGTCGCCAGAGTCGGTGGTGGTAGTTCGAGCTTTTTGAGAGAGAGGGAGGAGGTTTTTGGGAGGATGGATTTTGACCTTCTAGTTCAATTTGGGCATGTGTTGTTCAGAGAGAGAGAGAGAGAGAGAGAGAGAGGGTTTGAACAAAATAATTTTCATCATAATCAAAACAATGTCGTTTTGTGTACCCTAGGAGCACTTTAGAGGATCCTACTCTCGAGGATCTTAAATTACGAGCTTTACATAATGAGCGCTTTTAGTAAAATTATTGAACTGGAATGTGTTCTGCATTAAGGTCACAACACAATATTGTGCCAATTCATTCTTCGAGATGTTTACATTAAACGACTTTTGATGTCCAGTTTGGTCGAATTTTTTTAAAAAAATTTTTAATTGCTTTATTTCTTGAGTTTTTTAGTCTTTAATAAACTTTTTTACTGTTTGATCAAAAATTATATTTTTTCGACTCTACTTAACGAGAAATATATAAAAATATAAAATTTTTATTAAATTATATATAAAAAATTCTTTAACAATAAAAAATTTAACCAATTTGTTCGAGTAGTTTTTTATTTGTTTAATTTTTTGGGGGGAGAAATCTGAAAATGCAACTGTGTTGGAACATGCGGACCAAAGTGTAAGTTTCGTATCGATATATGCGTCTTGCATTCCGAAAGTATCATTTCTTAAAGGGTAAATTACACTTTTGCCCCTTAAAATTTACCATCTTTCACATTAGCCCTTAAAATAAGTATAATAATAGTTGAGCCATACTTTGATTATTTATTATAAAATTATTAAATTTAAAATAGTAAAATTATTAAATTTTACTTTACTAATGGCATATCCCCGTTGTGCTTGCCTGGGGCGTTTCCTTTAGTTTCTTAGGTTAAGACATATTCTGCGCATGTATTGCATCATACTTGTACCCTTATCAGTCTCTGTATACGTACTTTGTAAATAGAAATATTTTTTCTTCCTTCCAACTCTACTCTTGATGCTCTATGATGCCTAAATTTTTCTCGGTAGTATAGTCATTTTCCTGGAAAGTGCAAGAAAACTAAATGGGGTGACTAAATCATGTGAGATTAAAGAGAAATCGTATGGTTTCAAATGTGTTTTTAAAATGCTTGCATAGCGCTCTCAGTTTTCCAACTCAAAAAAAAGGCAACAAGGCCTAACTAGAGGCATAGGCGAAGTTAAGTGGCTCTGAGCGGGTTCAATTAAACTAACTCATTGAAGTTTCCAAAAAGAGATATGTATGTTTGATACTTTATTTAAACTTTTAAGCTTTTCTGGTGTCTCTCGACTGGAGAAATCAAAACTGTAAATTTGTTCATCATAATTGAAAATAAGTTCACTAAACACCCAAAAAAATACTAAAAAAGACGAAAAAAACTCTCAAATTGAATTATGTAAAATCAGCTAAGTCATCAATCCATTAATCAGAGGTTAAAATCATCAACAAATTGCAATCTTACAATGATGAAACAATGATTCACATTATGCATAATGGGTGGTTTTGAGTTAGAACTTGAGCTTGAGGAGGAAAGGCATGTGGTCGGAGAAGGGCGGGTCGGAGTATTTTCCGGTGAGGATTTGGGAGAAGACATACTGGTTTGCAGCCTCTGTGTAGTGAATTCCATCCCAATTCACATACTCAGTGCTGTCGCTGCACCCTTCGGCCGTGGCTGAGCTGCCATTCACCATCTTTGTCTGGCCACAAGCGATCCGGCTGTCGTAGTTTAACGGCGCTCCTCCGTAGCCACAGCACGCCATTATCGGTTGCTCAAATCCTGCAACATTAATTGTATTCATGCAAAATATATTAACTGTTCGATTTAGTTTTTGTTTTCTGTTTTCATTTTTTGGAAGATGCAGAGAAGACTTGTTTGATTGGCAGTTTTTAAAACATATTTCCAGAGGATTTTTCGGGGGAAAAAACCGTTTTTAAGAAAGTATAAAAAAAAACATGCTTTCAATTCCTCAAAAATGATTTTCACTCGATAGAATGAACTAATGAAGTCTGGTTGTTGTTTTCATGTTTTCAGAATAAGTTTTGCATAACAGTTTTCATAAAATTTGATTTATTGATGTTTTTTGAATTTTTTTATTATAATTTTTAAGGAAAAATAATATATTTTTGGAAAAAAACATTGGAAAGATGGCTTTAATTAAGTTATAAAAATACTTTTTCCCTAAAAATGAATCATACATGAAAAACTACAAATATTTTTGTTTACAAAAACAATTTTTGAATTTTTTTTGGTTCTGCCACTCACCGTAACGAGAATAAGTCGCGACAAGGTTAGATTTAATTGTGAAAATGTCCACATATGTGACATTTGCATCTGAGTATTGGCCCTGCAACTTTTTACACAGTGCATGAAGCTGCAGATTGAGTAGTCTTGAAGCTTGATTATGGGAGCTCACACACCCTAGTTCGTCGAGCTTCGATGGGTCAGTTCCGAATTTCGCAACGTTCTGTGCCAAGCAACCGAGAGGACCCGTGTTGTGAACCCAAAAGTTTCTCGCCCCTTGGTCGTATAATTTCTGAGGAAACAAACAGAAAAAACACGAAAATGTAACGAAATTCTTTGAAATTTTTGAATGGCAAAGAATGTGGAGCTGACCTTGATTCCAGCTTCAAACTCTGCTAAAATTGTTGGGATTGAAGCAAGAATTTGGTCCAGTGATTTGGAGTAGAAGGCGCCGGCAAGATCATTCTGGCCTATGTCGAACATGTAAAGCCCCTT
>BRYF01000010.1:2522500-2527500 GCA_030159135.1 Actinidia polygama
CTTCTAATCAAAGAGTACTTAAAAAATAAATTTTTGTTATACAAATTCATTACAAAAATAAGAAAAATATTTAGGAAAAAAATATGAAGGCTAAAAAATTAGAAAAGTCTTGTTATTTTTGCTAAAAAATTAATTTCAGAAGAAATATTGATAATAGTTTTAAAATTAAAAAAAATAGTATTATTTTAAACATATAGAAGAGACAATTGCATTTATTAAAAGTTTCATCCTTAATGTTTTAGTTTGAATATATTAAATTCTAAATTTTGAAAACAATTGCAACGTGAACCCTTCATCCCCATACGTTAGAATTTATAGCAAAAATTATCACACACATGACCATATTAGAGATTTTAAATTAGTATAAACATAAAATTATTTGTCTTTAGTGAATTTTTTTCACAATTTAATCAAAATCTTATACTTTTTTAGGTCCTTTTGACGAGAAGAATTCAAAAATATAAACATTTTTATTTACTTTGGATAAAAATTTACTAAAGACGGAAATAAATCATTTTTACTTTCAAAAAAACATCTAAAAAATTATTTTTGCCATTTGTACAGGTCAGGTGCGTGACACATGGCTATCTCCATCCACATATTCTAATGGATGTAGACAGAGGATCCACATTGCAAATATCTCTAAAGTTTAGAGTTAAATATGTTCAAATTAAGAATCATAAGCTATGAATTAGAATCAACAATCCACAAACACAATTTTGTATGTAACACCTTTTAAAGGTAATTAATCAAAATCAAAATAATAGAGTCTAAAATTGGTTTAATTGTTTTGAGTGGGTGAATAAAATCGGACTCACCAATCAATATTCACATAGAAGTAGAAAACACTTTAAACGTCTCCTTAAAAACTGAAGTTCTAACAAAAGTTCTTTTTAGAGAGACCAAAATACCCTTTATTGTATTTTTTCTATTTTACTTTTTAAATCATAGCCCTTCATCTTCTACCCACTTATTTCTTTTTACCTTCTTTTGGAAATAAAGGTGCTTCCTTGTTGCAATAACAATGAAAGAACAGTGATTTGGATTTATTTTTTTTTGATTTACTAAGTGATTAAAAAACTTAATTGATGTGAGAAATATAATGTGGATGGGAGAGATGAAGAGGGTGTTTTGGTCCATTTATTAAAATATTGTTTTTTGAAGACAATATCTTATTGTAATTATTTTTGTTTGTATATATTCCTAATAAAGAAGATGTTGATTAAGAGTATTAATGCATCCACCCTATATATTTATGATTAGCTAGCTAGTTCTTACATTCCCAAATCGCATCGCTACTGCTGAGTCAAAAATCAGTATGAATCTTGGGAGCATTCACAATGTTTACAATGTCTTATAGTAACCATCAAAATTGTGTGCATTGGGGTGTGTGGATTTATGAGATGAGAGAAAGAAAATCGAGGATAGACACGTACAGTGGTGCAAGTTGCTGCAATCAGCCACCAGTCGACGTTGTGCCTAGCTACGACACAGAGATAGTGAGAACGACTGCCGAAGTTGTTTTCGAGAAACGGCTATCCGACGATCAAGTTAGATGATCGAAAAATGTACAGAGAGAGAGAGTGTTTTTGTTTCACCTAGTCAATTTTGCGTACCATTCAAAGAAAGAAAGACTGACTTTATATGGCACAGTTCGGCGCGTGACTTGCGCGCTAGCTGTCTTGTCACGGGACAAACTGTGGCTTGGGAAGTGCTCGTACGCGCCCACTGTTGTGTCAATGAGTAGGCGACTGACCCAGTCACGCTCCTAAGACATGGCTGCTAGCCTGTCATCGAACTGCTGACGCCTCCATCCGGGTGTGGAAGGAGCTATCAGAAGAAACTTCGTCGCACAAGTTACCTTCTGTTCCCCTGACACGCTTTGGGATTGCCAACGGTCGTTGCTCACCATCAAAACTCCGACGCGGTGATTCCACCAAGCTTATTAGATAGAGACAACTCGGGAGTACTAGGAACCTTAGCTCAGATAGTGCCTGTGTTTCGATGGTGTCTCGACCGAGTTTTGGCGCAGGACCACCGAGCTCGCTTCATAGTGGTGGCTCGATGGTGGCGCCTGCCTTAGTGAGACCAGAATCCATAGTTGTATAATTTATCCCTTTACATGCATAATTCTTTTTGTTCCGTACGAGTGTGCAAATTAAACTTGCTTTGAAAACGCATACGATTGAAATCATACGGTTAGATTATCGGATCAAACTGATTTTTTTAATACACAATCTAAACACAGATCTAAAGATAAAACGACTCTAATCATCAAAGTACGCCATAAAGTGAGCCCAAAACTGAAAACTGGATTGGTCTAGTTTTCTTGCCTAATTGGAGGCAAGCCCATCAAAAAATGAAAACAACAAGCAACCATGCATTAAAGCCTACAACACCTCTTCTCTGAAATATTGTTGTAGAATATTGTTTTGAAAGAATCCATATGAGCCACTTGTAGCCTTAGTGCAAGAATCCATGCTTTACCTTCATCAGGGCCGCTTATAATATAAGATTTGCCATCAAATGAAAGTGTTCCTGGGCCCATGTAAATTTCTTTTCCCCAACCAAAATCATTTTTTGGTTGCCTGAAAATCCAACTTGTGATCTCAAGATTTGGATTCCCATAAAAAGGCCCTTGGTTTGATCCGACGGTTTGAACTGTTCTAAACCGGGTCAAGTCTTGTTGAGTTTTGACCATATAAATAGATGATCTGATGTATTCATCTGTCACCATCGCTAGAGCTTCTCTAATCTTACCCGCCGTGTAGCCTAACGGCTTCGTTGTCAGCTCACCCGCCCTGCTTGTCACCGCGATCCTCAAAAATGCATTCCCGAAGTACCCTTCTGGCAATGGCGGCCACATGCGATTACGGAATTCTACTTGTAGGTACAGTTTTGTAATTTGGTCGCTTTTGTGGTCACGTGCCTTGCACATGCATCTCCACAAGTGTCCTGCTACGGCCTCAAATCTGCTATAGGTAGGTTTTTTATTCCGTTTGCTAACATTAGCCATGTCACGTAGCTTCTGAAGCTGGGTTTTGCTAAGATGTAACATAGCTACAGTTGTTTCCTTGTTTCGTTCCTCGGTGTTGTCTGCTCGGCCAATCAGAAGTGGCGGAGGATCGAACCTATCATTATTAAACCGCCGTGTAGGTGGTGGGTCCCGTTCTAGCAAAGTTGTCCGATTTAGGAATGGGAGGACATCCAATGGTTCACCACGTGCGATATTTGCCCACGAGGACATGAAGTGGATTGAACTTGTGCCGTCAGCGATGGCATGAGATATTGCCACACCAATGCAAATGCCACCGCAACGGAACTTTGTTACTTGCACCAAAAGTAATGGAAGCTCGTGCAGTGGATGAGCATTGTAATCCACCGAGGGAATGAGTGCTCGGAGCTCTGGAGTCGGACAAAAGTCGTTGAAGTCATCGACTTCTGCATCCGATTCTGCTTCATAGAGCTGAGCACCCTCAGAGTTACACTCTAGCTCGACACGGCCACCATAACCGGTCCAATGCAACCGACCAGCTAGTGGGTAATAGTACACTAGTGCCTTGCTCAATGAGGTTTTGAGAGTTTCAACTGCTGATGTAAAGGAAGTTCTCTTTAAGGAACTATAGATGGCTAGAAAAGGGGTATGTATTATGGGCTTGTCTTGATCACAATCTGATATGGATATACCATAGGTGGGTGTTGTTTCAGCTGGCTTAATTGTGTGGGATCCTGTTAATACCACCACCATTTTTAGAGAGAGATGGGGGAGTTCAAGATGGAATTGTAATGAATTTATATTGAAGAAGGATACAAGTACACAATCATATTGATGGAGATTTTTTTTAAAACCGTGTGTCTGAGCCAGCTTGGATGGACCTCGACTACTTGAATAACAATATATAATGACAATATATAAAAACATAGAAATTTCTACTACTTGAATGAAAGCTCTAAAATAGAACTTGGTTGAAGTGAGTTTAATATAAAAAATGAAGGTTATGGAGTATGGCTGGAGATGCTCTTTATCTCTCCATGGTCGATCGCTCTTCCTCCTCTCTTACCACTCTTGGCCACAACCCCCATCGCTTTTGTTGGTACTTACATATATATATATATATATATATGTGTGTGTGTGTGTGTGTGTGTGTTGAGTTTTTATTTGTGTGCGAGAAGAAAGATGAGAGTATTAGGTCGGTTTACATGTTTTATTAACTAGTGTTGTTCATACATTTTAATTCACAAACTAAAAAACTTATGTGGTAATTTTGAATGTTAAGAAAGTAAATCGCACAGCCCAAACTACAAGAAGACAAAGTGAAATTTGCCCATAAAATTAGAATTCTATATTATCTCCTCAGTCCTACACCATGACAATGTAGCAATTATAAAGGACCCATTGAAGCAACCCCCCGGTCATATTGGCACTCCCCCACCCCCTCTCTCTCGCAACCAGTTACTTACAACCAGTTACTTACACAATCATGTTGATGAAGAAATCTCTCACAATCAGTTACTTACACAATCATGTTGATGAAGAAATCTCTTACAAAATCATGTTGATGAAGAAATCTCTCACAATTAGTTACTTACACAATCATGTTGATGAAGATTTAATCATGTTGATGAAGAAATCTCTTACACAATCATGTTGATGAAGAAATCTCTCACAATCAGTTACTTTCTCCATTTTAATCTGTTTATCCATTTTTTTTCTCTTGAACAAAATAGAATAATACATAAAGTGGGACCCATTAATGTTGGCTTGGAATGAAATTTGGTCAGACCAATTAATCCGACCAATAGTTTGAAAAAATTTATATCTTTTAAACAATCTACACATTTGTTTTTGAATCTCAAAATTATCTCCAACTATCTACGATTAAAATCTATTTGAGTTAATTTATGAGATTTCATCTGAGATTATTTTTTTTCGACCAAAATATCATTCTTTTCTTCTCAAAGGTGTGGGATCTAATAGGTTGTGAGCCAATGGACAAAAA
>BRYF01000010.1:2587500-2590000 GCA_030159135.1 Actinidia polygama
CAAATTCAAACCAAAACACTCACCGTTGTGCCTTATAATTACAAAAGTGACGCTCTTAAGAAAATACATGAAAAAAAGAAAAAGAAAAGAACGAAGACAACATGATCATATTGAGGAGGTGGGGCGGAGAGACATGGACTTGAAACCCTAGTTAGTATAAGCGGCCTTTATTATTTTACTCGCACCCTATTTTAAGTTGTTATTTAAATTTTTTACTCCTTTTCTTGTAGCTAGATTTTGAATATAAGCGTTTTTTAAATAATTCAAATAAAAATTATTTGAAGCGAAAATAAGAAGGCATCAAAAACAACGTTTTTTTTTAAAGTCCATAAAATAAAAGTTGAGCGAAACACTTTCGAAACAAAATAAAAGTTAATAAGCTGCAACAAACAATTAGATACTTAGATAAGAGTTGCTCCATTTGTTTTCCCAATTCCACAAGCTTCAAAAAAGATATAGATACAACACATCTTAAGGAGTCAATAAGAACACTATCATAACCAATGCTTCAATACCCCATATTTGAATTCCTAATTGAAGAGGCTCAGTACATAACTAAACTCTTAACATCAACTAGACAAAATCCCTTAGAAAATAAAAAAAGGAAAGTGAAATTAACCAAATAACCCAAAATAGAGTAGTACACTAGTAGTGTGACAATTCACATGATGCTACAACTGCCTGTATTCTCATCACTGAACATGTGGGAGAAATTATTGGGCAGGGGTGGTGGCCCGTAACCCGGCGGCGGCGCGTGCATCATCGGTTGGAACATGTCGTTCCCGTACGGCCGCTGTTGCTGATTCATCATCGATGCCATGTCTTGTTGGTTGTAATTAGGGTTGACCGGCCCCATCCCCGGGTAATACCCATTGTTCATCGCGGCTGCAGACGGTAGCCCTTGTACCGCCGGAATATTCCCCATGTAACCACCACCCATTGGATAGTTGCCCATCTGACCCATTGGATAACTACCCATTGGATCCATTGGAAAATTACCCATTTGCCCCATATTCGTACCACCCACCCCTCTGTTATTGACATCAATATCTTGGAGCCCATATTGGACATTGTCCATTAAATTGCCCTCATCATTTTTCTCTCCCCCTTTCTCCCCCTTCCCTAGTAAACCCCCCGCATTCTTACCACCACCACCACTTGTCTTTCCTCCATTGCCCTTCTTCCCATCATTATTTACAACCATGCTGCTTTTTCCACTTGTACAAACACTTTCCCAAATCCCTAGTAACCCCCAAAACTTCTTACCGCCACCGCCACCGCCTCCGCGGCCTTTACCTTTCTTTCCTCCGTTGCCCTTCTTCCCATCAACATGTATACCCGTGCCCTTTAATTGTACTGGCAGATCAAAGGTAATACCTTTTTTGGCATTACCACCATTATTGCTAGTAGGCCCACCCTTTTGTCCATTCATTACATGGCTATTCATCATACCCATAGGTCCATGGGGTCCATGACCATTACCCATCATTGGTAGTACCATCTTCTTCGGTGGTTTATGGGCACCATCAAAACCACCCCCACCCCCACCCCCACCACCATCAAACTCATCAAAGCTACCGTCATCACCACCGCCTTTGAAGGGGACTTTGAGATCTTTTTGATTAGACCCTTTGGCATGTGATTGCATTTGTGGGCCACCCTTTTGAGAATCCTTGATGTTGGAATTACCATTTAGGCCCAAACCATTGATCTTCATGTTTTTGATGTTGCCTAGTAAAGCCGTTGGATTAGGAGCACCCCATAGCTCTGCCTGTTTCCCCGCCTTCATAAGCTTCTCTATGAGTGTGGCTGGATTAGCATTTCCTGTCACTGTCACCTTTCCTTTTTCTACATCTATTGCGGTAGAATACACCCCTACCCAAAACACAATCATTTAAAAATAATTAAAAAAATAATAAACTAAAAATATGCAGAAAAAAAAAATCTAAAAAAAATCAATTTAAAAGAAGCACTGCCAACAATTTATTTTATACAAGTACACTTCTCAAGTCTAATTGGGTACCAGAAAGACCAAGGCTGTACAAGCTTTTTCAGCTTCTCGATTGTTTTTTTTATAAGTTTACGCGTAAAAAAGTCAATCAGAATTAACTTTTTTGCTCTTTTATTTTTATTTTTTTATTTATTTTTAACTAAAATAAAGTTAAAAAAGCAAAAAAAACTAAAAATCTTGATTTTTAATAACAAACTTAAATTTTTTTTGACTTTTAAGCATTACCAAACAGAGCCTAACAAGAAGTTAACATCAAATAAACTCCCAGTGGCATATGGAAACTCGAGTTAGTGACCCTTTGAACACAAAAACATTTGTACGAGCCGATTTACTCAAGGTTTGCCAAAATTAATTTTGTGTTGACAAAAATATGTAAATAACACCATTCTCTTGGGCATCTTCAATCCTTATTTACTCTTTATTTTCTTCGAATTGAGTAAGAATTTGGTAAAAAGTTTGATTTTTTCATCAAATCTTTTAGTTACTTTG
>BRYF01000010.1:2662500-2667500 GCA_030159135.1 Actinidia polygama
TTATTCATCGAGAAAAGGCAGTAACAGCAGTTTTGGCGAAAAAAAATGAATGAATCTCCACGTAAGCCGAGAGAGAGATCAACGTGGATACGAGCAACGCCAAAGATGGCGGAGGGGTGCGATGTGGATCTCAGAGAGATGACGACGTCGACGTCGGGGGCAGTGGCGGCGACTAGTGTTGGTTCGCAATAGGGGGAGAGATAGAGTCGTCAGTGGTCCCACAATTGGGGCTATTTATGCCCAATTGTTCTTTGGACTTGCATAAATTAAACCCTAGGGACTCGAACTCTTAATAATAATTTGTTTTGCCCGTAGAATAGGTTGAATATATTTTGAGGGATTTTTTGACCAGTTATCTATTTATTTATTATATATACACATATATATATATTTTTTGCAATGATCATATTTTTTAAATTGTCACATTTTTCCAACGATTTTATTTTTTAAAGGGTATATTTTTTAAAGGGTCATACTTTTTTAACGGAGATATTTGTATAAAGTATATTTTTACGATGATCATATGGTTATATTTTTATTTGGACTCACAAAAAAAATCATGTGGTTCTTAATTAAGCGATATATGGATAGCATGATCAAATGTAGATAATCTATTGATACAATTAGAACTGAAAAAATGCAAAAATATATGTTATGAAAAGTTTACGGGTACAAAATATAATTTAATTAGAGAGATTTAACATGCGAATTGTGTCTAGTCATTTTTGACTAAGAACTGTAGCAAAACTAAATTTACAGACTATTTTAGCTATTTTGATGCAGATTATTTTAATATTTTTACAAGCTAGGGTAGTCAAAAAAATAGATTTAGCCAATTTAATTTGATGTGAATGCTCTTATTAAGGCATTTCTTTTATTCCCAAGTATTGTTAATAAGGCATATTCTTATTTATTTTGTAGAAATAATATTTCTATTTTAATTTTACATGTGTTTGGAACTTGGAAAAATAAAAATAAAATTATTCCTTTGTTTTGTTCAAGAAGGAAGAAACAAAATAAGAGAAATAAAACACAAGTTTTTCCCCTCTATTTCTGGATATCACTTGGGTTGTTCGTCCTCGCCGCCGCCGTCGTTTTTGCCGTGTTCCTTATCAGTTTCTTATCAAAAAAATACTAAAAGCATGGACGCTGGCAAAAAAAGTGTAAGAGCATCTCCATCGATGAAGTTAGTAAGTGTGATGGTGAGTGTGTTAGTATAAATTAGCTAAACAGCCCATTTTTCTTCTCTATTGATTTCTTAAGACGTGTTAAATGGGTTCCACGTTTCCTTAATACTGGAGCCTTTGTTAAACCCCAACTGAATTATTCGCAGCTTTAGTCTAGGCTCAGCAATGAATTTACGTACAATTACACATTTATACATAACACTGCAAAAAAGGTAACATACTGAAATTTTATAAAAATCGAATGAAATTTCACTGTTAAATTTCCCTATCACTTGGCCTTTTTTAACACAACTTTTAAATTGACATTTTATTGTCAACATCAGTCTAAACTAACCCTAAGGGCTCGTTTGGCTGAAGGATATGGGAGGAGGATAATTTTTAGAGGGGGATAACTTTTGAAGGGAGATAACTTTTAACTTTGTTTGGATAAAATTTAGAATGGGTGGATAAGGGTGGGGATAAAGAAGAAAATACATATAGAGAAATAAAATATAAAGTATTTAAATATGAAAAATATATATTTTGTTTCTATATATATATAAAAATAAAAATATACATTTTGTTTTTCTCTATATATTTTTTTTCCTTATCCTCCACTCCCTTATCCTCCGGATAACTTTTAGTTAGGGTCTAAGCCACCCAAAAATTATCCGTCTTTATCCACCTGTTGGTCTAAAAATTATCCGGGGGAAAAAGTTATCCGTCAGCCAAACATTCGGGGGAAAAAGTTATCCGGGGAGAAAAATTATCCCCCCTCCTTATCCTCCGGTCAAACGGGCCCTAAAATCGGATTCTATAGGATGAAAAACAAAGGAAATAACTGTTTTCGTGGTCAAAAATTCAACCAATTGACTAAAATGCAATAAGGCACAATATTTTGCAGTGTCTTTATTCCCACGCACCCACCTGGCAGAATTACCCTTTATTCCCACGCACCCCCCATAAAATTTTATCATAAAAATTTTTTTAGATAAAAATTCGAAAGGTGAAAGTAAAAAAAAATACAAATTTTTATCAATTTTTTTTTCATAAATAACTGGTATTCAAAAAAAAAATAATGGGTGAGAGAAAGAGAGAGAGAGAGAAGAGATGAAATGAAGGGGTGATAGAAGGATTGCATGGAGCCAAAACGGCATCGTTTTGAGTTCGTGGAGTTCAAGCCTTAATTTTTTTCTCTCAAAATGACGTCGTTTTGAGAGAATATATTTTTGGGGCTAATCAACATCGTTTTGGGCTTTCTGTAAACCTGCATGGAGCTAATTCACTGCAAAAAACTGGCAAATTTACCCAAAAAGGGCTCATACCAGTCCCATCCACACACACCCGTCACAGGGGGGGGTGGGAATAAAGATTTGCTATTTGCACCACGTGTTGACCGCACTTGATTTCCATCTCGTGTCAGACATAAACCCCGAAGCTTCCCAGAAGTTTTCTATTCAAGGCTTTTTGGGCACAATCACCAATTATTGCATAGATACATATTATGCTAACACAAATAATTTAGGCTAAATTACACTTAGCTCTGTTGAGATTTTTTTGACAAATGCGGACATATTTTACGTAGTTTCTGAAATTACACTAACCTCACTTACTGCATATTGTTACAATCACTATCCATCTCCACCACCATCCTACCACGTACTCACATTTTGCTTCCTCCACTATTCCACAACACACTACCTCCATACCAGTACCCTTCTCTGTTGCTACCGCCGCCACCCTCTACTTCCTCCACCATTCCATCACCACACTACCACAACTATCATGCCACCACCCTCCTCTACTAAAACCACCATCCCTTTACATACTACCAATACAATAACCCCCTCCTCTCCAGTACCTCTACTACCATTCAACCACCTCCACCACTTCTATATTTTCACCACATCATATACTCAAACATCATAGCATTTACCATCACTTTGCCACTAGCATAACCACTATCATGATTATATTAGTGTCGTTACCGTTGTTGTCACATCATTACCACAAAACTACCGCCACTTTTTTTAAAAAAATTGAAAAAGACAATTAAAAAGAAAGATTTATGTTATTAAATATGTAAATTATATTTAGCTTGTTGAATGTATAAATAAGTTTTAAATTTTAATTCAGCACTTATATTTCTATCAAATATTTGTTAGCTTAAAACATTCAACAATCAGTTCTTCAGTACTTATTTTTTAGTTTTAATCATTCAATTTTATTAAACAACACCTTAATCTTTGAAATTAATCTACACAATAGGCATCTTATTTTCTTTCTTTTCTTTACAAAATTCACCTTCATCTTCTCATTCCCTACAAATTTAACCATTTTTTCTCACACTCATTATAAGAAATCCAATATTACTTAACAAATATACTTTTATGTATATAATCATATGTATATTCTACATAATTCAAGGCCAAAACTTAGTATTCCACAATACAAAGTTAATTCAATCAAAATTAATGATTACCAAAGATTAATTAACATTAATTGCTAAAAATTAAAGACACGAGCTTTGTTTGATTTAGCTTTATTTTGAGTTTTTTTATTAGTTATGCTTTGGTATCCGTTTTTTTTTCATATTTAATGATATTTTTTCACCATTTCATAAAAAAATTATATTATTTCAGTAACTCTTGACGAGAGGATTCCAAAATATGTAAAAAGATTATATAAATTAAAAATAAAATCACTAAAGACAAAAATAAATTATGTTTTTGTATTTTTGTATTTAGTAAAATAAATTATACACAATAAGAAAAATTAGGCAAAATTTAAAATTTTTTAAATTCCTCTCGCAAAAACGGACTAGAAATGTATAATATTTTGATCAAATTATAAAAAAAATCATTAAAAATGAAAAATTCAAAAATCAAATCATATATATACACAAAAATTATCCCAACACAGAGCCTAATTTTGAATAGTTTGCCACCCATTTAGAGAGAATTTATTTAGTACTCTCGTAGTAAATCCCAGTGCTGCTCTAATCTTAGAGTGGTTGGTCTAAATAATAGAGTTTATATTTATATTTATTTAAATTATGATTAAAACGCACATATATGTCATTCATTAAATGATATAGAGTAATGTTTAAAGAGTGATAATAATTCCTGTTAGAAACGAGCATAAAAATTAAAGTATCACTTGTCTTTGGACTGCCGGTTTCATATTGCTTTTTCCCAATATACCGCTGAAATGAAAATTAATCTAAATATTTATTGGTACATAATTTTACGTTGAAACACGCAAAATATATATATATATATATATATAAATAAATAATTAGGACTTGTTTGGTAATTGCTTATTTTTTATTTTTATGTTTAATTTATATTTGTTAGTATAAATATAAAAAAAATATTTGTGTTGCTACTTATAATTGAAATAAGGCATTTTTTTTACTATTCCACCTCCTCCACGATTAGGGATGACAATTCTCTCGCATTAATCGGGGCCCCGCCGCGTTTGGAGCGGATTTGGGGAAAAAATCAAAATCCGATTATGAGTAAAAAGTTAAAATTATTCATATTTTTAAAAAAATATACAGTAATATCCTTACTCTCTCTATATATCAATAATTATATAAATATATATATATAATTAAAAAATTATTAAATGGGGCGGGGCGGGGGGTGAGGGAAGAATTTCTTAATAGGGGCGGGGGTGGGGGTGGGGGAGGCCGAACCCGCCCCGTTGCCATCCCTATCCACAATCTCCGTCTCCACCACCACCGTCACCATATTTTTGTTTTTATAATTTAAAACAAATATGAACACAAACATATTTAAAATTCTTATTTTATAAAAAAATAAAAAAATA
>BRYF01000010.1:2712500-2715000 GCA_030159135.1 Actinidia polygama
GACTGAAGCTCTATCAAAGAGCCTCTAGAAAACAAGCAAATTGCCAGCTGCCAGAAAGCAGTTTATGAGTTTGTGTTCAAAGTGCATTGTCAAACTATAAATCTGTTTTCTGTTCGAGTAAACTTCATGAAATTAATCTTTTTGTAGCATACAAGTACATTATGATCATTCTCTTGCCAACATTCCTCCTCCTAAGAGGCCGTTGACGGTGACAATAGTTGTGGAAAATCTATTTTTTTTTTGTATACATTAAGCAATGCAACAAATCATTTATATTTTGGTGCCTCTGGAAATTAAATTGAGTTAATATTAAGTTGCTTATAAATCTAAATATGCCACAAACCAATCTAATGCAGAGCCTAAAGACTAGAGCTGAAGAGAACTTACTTTTTACCGGGTTGGTCAGAGCTCTCTGTCAAAAGGTCTCCTATCTTCTCATTGTAAACCTCTAACATGCTTACAAACAGTTCATATCTCATAACACTGCTCCTTTGATTGGAAATCCTGAGTAATTCCTCCAATGCGCGATAGTTAACACCCCTATTTTCAGGAGTTCCTTCCATAGTAAATGTTTTACCAGTTCCAGTTTGTCCATAGGCAAATATACACACGTTGTATCCATCCAATAAAGAAGTAACTACAGGTGAAGTTTGAACAAAAACAACCTCTGCATATATAAAAAACCACAGGATTAAAATCTTAAAGAGAACATAGTCCATTATCTAAATTTCATCTTAGATAAATGGCAAAAACAAAATGCTGATATCACTTCTCAAGTTACCTTGGTTGTCCTCGGGCCTAAATACATGATCAAACTTAAATTGCTTTCTGGATGAATCAACGCAAATAATCTGCAACTCATTTTCCTGAGACGAGTCAAAATCAATTACAGAAGTAGACCCATTTGCAATTCCATCTTGGTTTAATGGCCTACATCTGCAGAAGACCCTGATGTTTCCCTTAAGCTCAATCACTTCATTATAGAGCCGCTTCCGTTCGGAGCACTCTTCAAGGTACTTCTTCTTTAGAACTTCACACTCTTTATTGTGCTTCCTTTTCAAATGCTCATGCTCAGTACCTAATACCAAACAAAGTCCTCAATTAACCAATTAAAAGATACTAACAAGAGGGGGCTGGGGACCATGGACAACAAAAAGAACTCGGTTATTGGAAAGTAAAATACTTAGGTCCTGAAGAGCGCTGAAAACTTCAGATCCAAGAAAAGAACCAGTAGTGATTCTGTTTACTTCATCGCATAAAACTGTGTGCTCTTTCTTCAAACTCTGAACCATAAACAGAAATTATAGGTATGTGTAAGCAATCTATGAACCAATCTGTCATTGACATGAATGTTTAAGCATAAGATTTTCAGAATTTACCTGGACTTTGCTGCTCAATTGTTCAATTTTGTACAAAATCGGAAGGCCTGGGAAGGGTCTGCGCTTCACAGGAACACATTTCTTGGGTTCCATCTGAAACTTCACTTTCGTCAACTAAAGCAGAATTGTCCCCAATTTGTTCTGAAATAGCATGAAAGACCCCTGGAGCAGTTACACATCCCATAATCAATAGAAACTATAACGTTGTAATTCTCCAGTAGGGTGCTAAGAAATTGTTAGTTTTTATCAAATCTCAATTTTTATTTCCTTTTATTGTGAATACATAACAAAATTACTCAATTAAGCATAAATACCACAATTTAATTAAATAGTCAAGACAACATGAAATTCATAATTTTCTTCTCTTTTATTTTGTTATAAGAAGTTAAGAAGAAATAAAATTTAAAAACTTCGTTGTATTTGAACTTGATTGAAAGCGGAAAATATTAAATTCGCCCTTTGTTTAAAATTAAAGAGATTAAGCCTAAGGACGAACCTGTGGCACAAGTTGCAGTTTCTAGCTTTCGATCTACACCCAAATCAAGAAACTTCAAATCAATGTTCACTTCCATTTTTCAAAACAAAACTATAGGATAACAAATTGCAGTTTCTAGGGTTCGATCTTAACCCAAATCAAGAAACTTCAAATCAATGTTTACTTTAATTTTCATCTAGGGATCTATCTGAACCAAATCAACCCGCGTTTTTTTATAACAAATTGTTATAAAAATGAATTTCTTTGATAAAAATTTCTCTAGAATTCAAAGTGAGTGAAGTAACAGACGAACCTGCTTCACTAGTCGAACAAATCCTGGTGTTGAAATCGGAAACAATGCGATCGCAATTGGTTGACAGTGTGTCTAGGGTTTCACACGAAAGAAACCAAAAAAAATAGCATCAAATTGACCCCATTATATGAAGATAAAGAACAATTTAAAAAATTCACATGAAGAATAAACTAGTCAATATGTATGTATCGACTATATATAAAAAGATACAAAGGATATGTTAGAGAGAGATTGTGTACCGTCCATGACTTTCGCTTAGTTTGCCTCGTAAATCAACAGCATCAGATGTAAATCTTGAAATTAGAGAGATTAGAGAGAGAGAGGGGAGATCGG
>BRYF01000010.1:2722500-2725000 GCA_030159135.1 Actinidia polygama
AGTTCGAAGGTTCCTTAGATTGTTGACTTGGAAAGGCCTGTAACATTCCAATTAAATCTCTCAACTGCTTTGCATTGCTTATCTATTCAGGTAGCAACAATGGTGAATCCGGGGAGGGAATTTTAGGGTTTGTAAGCCCCGCAAGTTACCTACGGACGACGAAAGCTCATCTATGTAGCTGTGACTTAAATCCAAATATCTCAAGTGAATCATTTTCCCTATTGCATCAGGTAATCTTGCCTTCCTTGTTTCTTTGGGTGTAGAAAATGAAATGCTCCCCGCATTTATCACAAGCTCTAACTGTTCCATCTCCGCAACATCATGATCTGCGTTAAAAAACAAGAGGGTTCATAAGCACGAATTTGAATGATCAAATGAAACAAACCTCCCAAATCACAATGAGAAGCTAATCTGCAACTGTTGGGAGAGAGTGTTGAATAAGTATTTCCACCATAGATATGAAGGAAATTAAGCTTCTTTGACTTTTCGATTGAGAATTCTCGGAGAAGATCATGAATTTGACAGGTTCGTATTCTCCTCCAGGTTATGATGATTACTCTACCTACTTCCATCCTTATTGTCTGGGAAAGCTCTTTCCAAGCTTGCCCAAGCTTCTGTATCCCATACATTGTCAATCGGCATCCTTCTAACAATTCACGCAAATGTGGCTCCGCGGAGATATGACGATTACTAAATATTTAAATTTTGTAGTTACAATTAAATACTGGGGTTCACTCGCTTTTTCTGAAAGTTTATTATTAAAATGGTAAATTTCACTGCATTAGTTTTTAATACTTAATTTTCAACAATCAATTTTATCAAACAACTGTAATAACACCAAACCTGAAAAACGAAGACTGACAAAGTAAAATTAGTAATACAAGCAGAGTGTTTGTCCTCAACCTGGCTCCTCAACGTAATGAGAGAGAGAGAGAGGAAACGAGAACCACCAGCCCTGGATAGCATGATGGCCAAGACCAATCACAGAAGGCCAAAGCTCATTATTTCCAATATGATCAGATGTGATATTCGCAACAATACAAATAAAGTCAGTGCAAAGTTCCATATGAACTGACCCCAAGAATTATCGGCAAGAGAATTTGAACCTTTAATCTTGGGGGCAAGCTCTTTAGTCGTGCGTGACCAAACTCTCCTCTATCAACCCCTTCGGGTTACAAAATTATTAATTTTTTTTAACAGTTTGTGATGATGCCAATTGCCACATAAAATTACCGTTATATTCAATATCTACTTGCCAACCATGAACCATTCCTCAATCTCGTCAAAATGGCATGTGTGGGATTAGGAATGAAAACAAATCGGGTATGAACAAAAGTCCCTACTCTAAATCTAATCCACTCAATTTAGGCCTCTTTCGTACTATCCTAAGGCTTTACAATTCAAAATATAATTGAATACAAAAATACAAATACAAAGACTCTTTACACTGTTCCAAATAATTTATATGATAATAAGATCATAAATATAAAAAAATATTACATGTAATATTAATATAGATAATCAAATTGGGTTCGGGTTGGAGAACGTCTCTACTGCCACCTTACCCAAACCCTGTTCAGTTATCTATTTTTATTTTCAAACCCACCCATATCCTATTAAAACTCTCACAAACATGTCTCATTACAGTCAGGTAGACAGGAAGCCATCGAATTGGATTTTTTTGTCATCCGTAATGACTTATTTAACTTATTTTGAGCAAATTAAATTTATAACACATGCATATTAATGCCTTTTTTAGCTTCTTTTAAGCAATTTTAATTTATTAAATAAAACTAAATAGATCCATTCCTTTTGTAGGATCCCTCATGTGATAACCTATGCAAACATTATTAGTTACACAATCGTATCATATTTGTGTTTCAGTTTGTTCTGAAAAGGATTAACTACACTTTGCCCTTTTAATGTATTGATCCATTTCCATTTTGGCTCTTAAACAAAATATATTTTAATATTGACCCTTAATCTATTAATTTTCTTCAATTAACTCCAATTCTTTAACTCTGTCCATATTAGGGATGGAATTGAACGTGTGGCATCATGTGTGTGGCCACGTGTCAATAGCTGGCAACTTAATCCATATCCATTGTCCAAATCTGAAATCGAAACCAAACCCAAAACCCGAAATGCCATCATCACCTTCCTCTTCCCCACCCTAAATGTAACCCAGACCAGATGCCCCAGGTCTCCAACCCTGTTGCCCCTCCACCACCACCCCAAAAAAGAGAGAGAGAGAGAGAGAGAGAGAGAGAGAGAGAGAGAGAGATGCCGACTACACACTAGACCTGGGTGTCGTTGTCGACATCGATGAAGCCCCTTTCCCCTAACCCAACCCAAATCCCAACATCAATCGCACAATAAAACTGAGAGAGAGAGAGAGGGAGAGAAATTCGGGCGTTGTCGTCGGCATTGAGATTGGAGAGCAATGGCGACGACTTTGTCTACATTGGAGACATGACAACAACTTCGTCGTCGGAAACTT
>BRYF01000010.1:2802500-2805000 GCA_030159135.1 Actinidia polygama
CAAGTGGAGAAGGGGTGGTGAGGCGCGCAAGGAGGAGAAACGAAATGGTTTCGAAGCACGGGTTTGGCTATTGAGTTTATAGATATTTTTGGTCTTATGATTGTACGTGTTTTGGAGTATAGTACTGAATTATTTCACTCAGCCGTGTAAATAAGCCGATATGGGCCTCCTCACATAAATATTTATTAAAAAAAAGTGAGATTGAGCATGATATGCAAGGTACGAAGAATAATGTACCCACAAAATTCTATTTCAAGTGGCATTACTCAAAATTCTAAATGTTTCACGTTTAATGGTGTCAATCAATATCTTTTTTACACTTCAAATCAAGTATGAATATGGTTCTTCATCCATATTTTGTTTAATTGATGGAGTCATAGAACAGTAAATAAATAAAAATGCATATATTTACACTCTCCGTGGGCTGTATTTCGATCAAAATTATGGAAGAAAAGGAAAACGAAAATGAAAAGAATCTTCGTTCAGGATTGTTAGATCTTCGAACTTTTCTCCGTTTTTTTTTTGTTTTTTCTCGTCAAATCATTAATCCAAACACACACAGGCATTTATGGACAAAATTAAAAGTAAGTGACCAATGTAAAAAAAAAAAAGACACAATTTGGGATATTAGTTTTTTTAGTTAATTGATTTTAAAAAAAAATCCGTTTAATTAATATTTTATATTCTTTCAGTTCCTCTTGACGAGAGAGTCTGAAAATATAAAAAAATTATTTAATTTGAAGAAAAAATCACTAAAAACGAAAAAAATCATTTTTGAAATAAAAATAATTTGTCATCTTTATTGAGTTTTTTTTCAAATTAGATAAAAAAAATTATATTTTTGGACTTTCCCCTTCTAAATGAGCTGAAAAAATATAAAATATTAACCAAACAGTTTGCTATGATAATTTTTTTTTATTAAAAATCACAAAATCAAAAAATAATTAATACCCAAAACCGGCCATGTTACTCAAATTTAAATGCTACTAATAAAGTGAGAGGTTCCATTTGACTGTAAAGTAGCTAAGAGTCTTAAAAAAATATTAAAACAGAGTACTTAAATTTCCTTGTTTCGTTCACGCCAGTCCACGAAGCATCCCACGCCCCTTCTACTACTGACCTACGTTACCCTACCAGATCTTTTTATGGTAAGGCCGCGTTTGGACTAAAACTGTATTTAGATCAAGAATTTAACGAGAATAAATAAATAAAAATAAAAAAAATAAATAATTCAATGGTCTTGAACGTCTAACTTTTTTTTTATATTTTTTTTCTTTCTAAATTTGGGATCCAAACACAGCATAAGTGTTTTTTTTAATATTTTTGGGTTTTTTATGAGTGTTTGGCTTATTGTTTTACTTGACGCAGCTTTCCTGTTGTTCAAATATTTTAAATGCACAGTACAGTTCAATGAAGTTTAAGCATTTTGCGCTCTATTTTGGCATATTTTGATGATCCAAACTATTAGATTGTAGATTTCATCGAGAAATTTAATACTGTAAAAAATCGCACTAATCGAATACAATTCAATAGTCGGTCAATATTAATTTATATCATAAAAAATGGATACAATATTATATGCTACAATCATTTATAAAATTATAAAATAATACTGAACGAATATTAATTTTGTATCTGATCAATGTGATTTTTTATAATATTAAATTTAGGAACGACAACACTTTACAAACACCAATTTTGGAGTTTGTATAACGACTTGCAAGTATGTATTATTAGCATTATATATATTATTTCAGAGAGATTTTTTGTGAGAAGGTTGTAGGAATTTCATTAATTTATTTCTTAAGCAACATATAATAAATTAAAATTTATCTTAATATGAAAAATATATTAATGACATCTTAATAAAATTTATTTTACTTCTATTTTATTTTATTTATTTAGAATACTATAAAATAAATATTTTTTTATTTTGCAGATGTAAGTATCTTCATTGTTCCTAAACTAATACTAAATTAATTTTTTTCAATAAAAACTATAACAATTAAATTGTACAATACTAATTGAATTTGAATTATTTTTTAATGGAAATTATGCAACAAAATTAAATAAATCCATATTATATTTGGAAAAAAGTCAATCTAAGGCAAAAACTTTAGCTAATTTGTAGAGTAAAAATAATTTTCTTTTTCTTTATTATTTTTTTTTCAAATTAAATAAAAAATTAAATATTTTCAAATTCTTCTTTTTAAGAGATATATAAAAAAAAACTTTATACTGCATAATCCTTCATTTAAACTTTGACCACTTCAAGAATTTTATTTTTTAATTAAATTACTTAAATTTAAATTTATATTAAATAATCCAAGGTCACGTTTGGAATAAGCAAAAAAAATAAAAACTCAGAAAAGAAATTTACTTTTATTTTTTTAGGAAAAAAAAAACTTTTTTTGGGTTTCCATACCACACCAACAAAACGCCCAGTTTTAAATTTTTATATTTTCGGATTTCTTTAGTTAAGATGAATTGAAAAAGAATA
>BRYF01000010.1:2825000-2827500 GCA_030159135.1 Actinidia polygama
ACAATAATTTAAATATATATTTATTTATTTTTAATATTCTCTAATTTAAAAAAAAAGAAAAAGAAGTCGGTAATAATATGGTGGTGGCGACGGGGTGATGCTAGTGTAATGATACTAGTGGTTATAGCAACACCGACAATTGAGATGGAGGTAAAGTGATGGTGGAAGAATGACAATGGTGGGGGGTGGGGATTGAAGGAAGGTGGTGGCTATGTGGTGTTGTGGCAATGGTACATGGTGGTGGTGGTGTGGTGATGGTGGTGAGAGGTGCTAATATGATAGTGGCAATTTTGGTGGTGATAGAACGGGGCTGAATGAGTAGGGTGGTGGTGGCAATGGTGTCGACAATGCAGGTGATTGTAGTTTATATAATAGTTTAGTTCACTTGAAGTTGACAATTTTACCCTTGTGTGACACTAACCTCCATGGTCCAACCACCATCATCGAATCAAACACACAAGTAGCTCTCCACCCCCATCTCTACCACATCATCACCCATCACAACACCCACCACTCTCTCTCTCTCTCTCCATATGAAATTTTGGCAATTGAGGGTATTTTAGTAATTGTCCTTGTGAATCAAAATGGTGCTGGCTGACCGGGGTGTTTTTTTCAATTTACCCTTTGATTTTTGAACATTTTCAGGGCCCTTAAAGAAACAGTTGGTTTGATTCCAAGACCTCATCTAAATCTAAGTGCTCAAAACTTCGCAATACTAATTGATGCAGCGTTCAAACGTGAGCTGGTCCCTCCGCTCGAACCATATCGCAACAGCCTCAGTTACATGCTGGGCTCTTACGTGATACCCTACATGGGCCTTGTTTGGTTACGTGGGAACAAATCCTCTCATCATTGGCTACAAATTAAAGCAGGTTAGTTTTATATAACACTTTTTAAAAACTAGTTTTGAAAATAAATTCATTCACCGTTTTCATATCTTATTTAATTTTTAACGAAAATAATTTTCAAAAATTTCAAAATATATTTTTAATATTTTCTCAAGAATTTATTTTTCTTTCAAAATAAATTCAGAAAATTAAAAAGTTTCAAAATCCTCAACCAAATGAATATTGAAAAAATATGTTGAAAACCTGATTCTGAAAACATCAACCCCACTATCATAATTTAAATAATAAAATAATTACAAGCAGTTCCCAAACATAAAAACCTGTTAATACAACATAATACTTGAAATTTTCAAGATCATATCCACATGGAACTAAAAATGCAAAATTAAATTTTGTTATTAGTTAAGAAATTATAATATGATTATTTTGAGAATTTTTGAAAAATAATATAAATGAGATATAAACTATAAATATAAAGCGGCATGATTCAAGTACTTAGTTTTTCTCGTAGTTTAGATGTTTCAACTTATTCTCTCTTTATGTAACAATCAAATATCAAGATATGATGATATTAATTGAAGAATTTTATAATAAAAATATGTTTTGTTTCTAAAGATGTATTTATAGAATTGATAATGATTTTGTACAATAGGTCTAAACATTACTCTAAGTTTTGATATTAAAAAGACCATTAATCAACCTAAAACAATCATTGAAATCATTTAAAGAGAGAGAAGTAGCTAAATAATGCTAAGGGTTAGGATAAGACATAATCTTTTTGACCAAGCTAATAGACTGAGCCCTTCATGGGTGTCAAAGACTCAATTATGTATAAAAATAAGTCTTTAAATCAAAAGAAACTAACACATTTAAAATAAATAAATAAAGATTCAATAACATAAATGGAACTCAATTTAAATCAGTAAACTTACAATCATTTAATCAAAAAAGTAGAATTAAGACTTGGAATTTTCTTCTATTTGAAACCAATCTTCTTCTACCTACCTTCAATTACCTCCACCTTTGAACTAAATCTAATCTAAAACTAGGAATTTGAAAGGGAAAAAATATGATAGTAAGAAAATGGAGGAAATTCTTAAGAATGAAGAATTCCCCAAAACAAAGTATCTTGGGTTTTTTCCTCCCTCAAAGGTGCTAAGTTTCTGTGTATACATAGGCCTTGCAAGTTGTATAAGTAAAAGGACCATAGTGCCCTTGAAAAGCAATCCTTTTTGTCGAGTCTTGACTTCACGCATCTACAACCTTTTCAATCAGTTGAACCTCCTTGCTTCAAGGCGAGGTTTCTCCAAGCGAGTTCTCCAGGTTCAATTAGTTGAGAAAAAATTCAATCGATCGAACGGTTGCCCTATTTCTTCTCTGTCTGCCTTGCTCTGGCTTACCGGTAGGACAAAAGCGTTCTACCAGTTGGACTTGTCAATTTAATGCTTCTGCATTGGTAGAACTTCTAATTCAACCGATTGGAGTTGGTTTTCTTCATTGATGGGTTTTCTAAATTCGACAGGTTGAAAGTTTGAGTTTGCCATTCTACCAGTTGAAGGTATCAACTTTTGGCTTCTAGAGTACACTGCTAAAGTTTTAACGGTTAAATAGTTCAATTGTTCGAAGTTGGGTTTTTCACAATTCTGCTACAA
>BRYF01000010.1:2912500-2917500 GCA_030159135.1 Actinidia polygama
ATAATTTAATTGATAAAAAATATGTCAAACTTTAAAGATTTTTTGACAATTGAATAACAATATATGTGAACCTCATTTAATTCAGGTGAAATCTCAGTTATTTTTGAATTAATTTAAATAAATTGCAACTATAAATAGTAAAAATATAGGTTATTAAATTAATTCAAATGAATTGTAACGATAAATAGTAAAAGATAATTTAAAAAATATTTATGTCTAACGATATATAGATATAGATAACATAGTCTAGAGAGAGAGAGAGAGAGGTGCTCGATATGATCCAATTTAACGTTTCTTTTGACTCTTTTGGACACAAATGGCCAGGGTGGGCATGTAATTTCGGGAAAAAATGAAGCCTAATCTTGTCCCATTTCGATAAAGAAGGGGCAATTTGGGGCATTCACATAAAGAACAGTGACTGGTCATTTGACAAGCCCACGGGCCCCCCTCAAACTGCCACGTGTCACCTCACCCCTATCGGGCTCCGATCTTATCTTTACGTGCTTCTCGATCTATCGTCCACGTCACTTCCCACCCTCCAGATCCAATCAGACAGCTCACAAAGCTCCCATCCCTAGAGACTTGTTCGACCTTTAACCACCTCTCCGTCGTTAAATATCACTCTCCACTCCTATAATCACATTCCCCCTAACGCTTGTTGGGTGTTAGTTAAGGTTGCTCGTTAACGTGCGCCATGAGCTTGCTCGACCAGCTCTGGGACGACACCGTCGCCGGTCCCCCGCCGGAGAGCGGTCTCGGAAAGCTCCGTAAACAGCTCTCGTTCACTCCCCCGTCCCGATCCGTCAAGGGTACGCTGTTCCGTCGCTATTTTGCGCCGGATGTGCTATGAACCAGCTGAAATATTGATATCCTAATTCGTTTTCGAATACTTAATCAAACTGAACGAATTTGAGAATTTAGTGTCTGGTTTGGTTTGAAAATTAATCGAGTTTTTGAGCGGTTTTTACTTCAATCTCGGTATAGAGTTTGGATTTTTCAACGGAAAAGTGGGGAAAAAAAATGAAAATGAAAATGAAAATTTACAATAAAATAGCAAAATCGAGGTCCGATAAACCAAACGGAGTCTTAAATTGATGTAGAAAATGGACTGAGTTGTGAATCTGATCAAGTCGAACGTCCGTGATTCGTTTAGATCTTGGAACTCGGACGAAATGTTTAACGAACTTGCTAATAAAATAACCGTCTGATTGGTTTGTCTTTCACAGAATCGGACGGAGGAGGAAGCGCGGAGGAGGGGTTGAAGGTTACGCGACGGATCATGATCGTGAAACCTCCGAATACGCAGAGCAGTTCGCCGCCAGTTTCTCCGGCCGGGTCGACTCCTCCTGTATCTCCCTTCGCCGGTAAGCAGAACATGCATGTTTGTGTCGAAATGACTGAAATGGCCTTCCGAGACAGTTGGACCCTAGGGATCTTAAACCAATGATTAGACTAATGAGGGTAATTTCGTCATTTCACGGTTTTGTTCGGAGTCATTTTCTACTATTTCGCTGACGGATCATACCATGTGACATTGTTTGGTGGATGCTACTTTTTCTTTGCCTTTATAGGATGACAGTGACAGGCCTGTGACAATAATATTGTTCCACTCCTATACTCCATATACTCTATGTATGACTTTTTGTATGTATATACTTGGACAAACGTATGCACTCGTTAAATACGATTGCTGTCATTGTAGAGGTGCATCATGCATGATATTAGGTAGATATGGTTGATGATACTATTAAATGGATCATCCATCACTCTCTAGTAACAGAACTGTGTCAAAATAAATGTTCAGTGAGATTAAAAGAGTCAGAATTTATATTCAGTGTGAGGTCAAAATTATAAAATTTAGGACAAATTATTAATTTTTATGGAATTAAAATTGTATTTATGATAAATTATATTTAAAAAAATGAGGATTTTCTGCAGTAAGGATAGCAGGAAGTCCTACTGCCTTGCCTTGTAGATATGATATTTTTTGAGTGATCACTTGAGTGTTATTAGGTTATATTAAGTTTTTGAATTCCTAAAATACATTTATCGAGTGTTATTTTTAAAAAATTAATAACACTCAATAAGACCACTCAAATGTAGCAATCTCTATAAGATAGCAATAATTCCTGCTATTCTTACGGCAGGAAATTCTCGTCTTTAAAAAATAATATAATTTTTTTTTCAGTGATCAATTGGCTCCACTCTTATTGCCCCTGAGTGGCTCCGCCGTAGTCAATAACCAATTATATGCTATAATAATAAAAAAAAACTTGAAACCCTAGAAAACTAAAAAGTCTTCCACCTAAAGTGACACTCTAACCACCCACGGTCCCACTACGTTCCTTGTCAGACTCTAAGTCCAGTTGTATTCCATTTCAGTTGGAGTTCTCAGTCTTCGTCTTCCATGACAATGAACGTAAAACGGGTGGATCATCTACTTTTTTCGCACCAGATCCGTTCAAACATTGCATAAATGTATTGTGCCCTATTCTCCTATATTGTGGTTCCATTGAGATAGATTTCAAGAGGTTTTATAATTAGAGACAGAAATATGTACAAGGGAGCCCTCGTTTTGCACGAATATCAGTTTAATGCACATAAAAGATGGTATTGCTTGCTCTTGAAACAATGTTTTATATGCCAATTGCACGGTGGTGAATTGCAGATATTTCGAACGAACTTGTTTTTATGGAGTTTTAGGTTCACACATATATACGGCAGCAACGTACAACACACATGCATGCATATTCTTAGTTGGGTAATGCAATATTTACCGCATTTGTTATCGCACGACCCAAGACGACGTCGTTTTGATTTTTTAAACAAACGTGGCTTTTAGTTGAACTTATGATAAGAATAAATTTCAATGTTCGTCCCGACTTAGTATGTCTCATGTAGCAATACATGTTTGAGTTGGGTGAATTTTTTGATCCTTCCTAACATGCTTGGATCATGGACGATCTTTCAGGAGGGGGAGAGGCGTATCGGTTGTTTAGGAGGAAGTCTCTATCGGATGCTTACGAGAAAGCAAGCGGGATTAGACCCGGGAGCCCTCGTCCTCCTTACAACGTGTGATGTCTGAGTCTCTCACTCGTCAACCGGCATAAATGTTTCGTTTCTCTCTGTTCCATTTTCGACATGCCCTTGACTAGCTGAGAATGTTTCGTCTGAGTCTCTCACTCGTCAACCGGCATAAATGTTTCGTTTCTCTCTGTTCCATTTTCGACGTGCCCTTGACTAGCTGAGAATGTTTGGCTTGTGTTCATCTGTAATCTGTATATATCAGTTTTGTAAATTGTTGTAATGTGGTTTGTTTTATGGTTTCCTAGTTTTATATGAGTTGGGTTGGTAAACTTGTAAGCACGTCGAGTTTGTATTTTGCTATCTTTACAGAGGTTCCTCTCTCTCTCTTTCTCTCTCAGGTTGGGATAATGTTTTTTTTTTGGTTTTTTTTTTTTTTGCTTGATTTTTGAGTTTTTTGCTTTCAATGAACTTTTTATTATTATTTTCAATTCGACAGAAATTCAAAATGTAATTTTTTTATCTAATTTAAAAAAAATAACTAAAAATATAAAATATTTTAGATGTTTTTTAAGGATAAAAATATTTTTTTATTTTTAGTGATTTTTTTAAAATTAAATAAATTTTTATATTTCACTAAAAAGAAAAATTATTTTAGTTGTTTTTTAAAGATTTTTTTTTATTTTTTATTTTTTTTAAATTAAATAAATTTTTATATTTTCGGATTTCTCTTATAAAGGAAGAACAAGAGAAGTATAATGTTTTGATTGAATAGTGAAAAAAAAGTTAAAAAAAAACTTGAAAACTAAGAAGTTAAAATATTCAAAAAAAAAAACAAGAAAAATATAAATTTTGATGAAAATTAAAAAGCTAAAAAAATTAAAAAAGAAATTATTACCTAAATAAATTTCAATTATTGTATGAACTTTTTAAACTGTCTGATTAAGATTTTATATTTTTTTGTTCATCTCTAATATAGAAGTTTAAAAATATTTAATTTTTTCTAATGTTATAATTTTTCTAAATTTGAACAAAACTAGTACATTTTTAAATTTATCATGTTAAGTTAAATTAAAAAAATATAAAAAATTTGATCAAAAAATAAAAAATATCCCCGACAATAAAATTCAAAATAAAATGTCAAAGATGATAAAACTCGAAAATAAAGTACCTAAAAAATCCAATAAAAAACTAAGGCATGGGTATATCTATAATGGGAATTTTTTTTCTAAAATTTGGCATGTTTTTACTCATTATATCATTTTTTGATGGAACCCACAAAAAAATAAACTAAAACACTTTTTTTCTCTTTCTCATTTCTTCTAAACTAGCAAAATTTTTTCAAAATCATTATAGTTTCTAATTTGTTTTTCATTTTGTAGTAATGTATTTCTTCGTATATGCATGCAATATATCTTTTATATGACGTTTATATCTTATATGTTTTTGAGATTGTAAAACTCTAACGAGTACGTTTAAGAGGTGATATTTTTTTTTACGCAGTGCCCGTAGACACAAGCAATTACTAGTAACCCTTAAATCTCTTCGATGGGGTGTGTGAATAGGTATGAGCTCCCCTTAATATCCCATTTATTGATACATTTTCGAACTTCTCTTGTAGCCCTATATCTTGGCAAACATCAATAATTCGAACCGTTCATCTCATATGCCCTTCATTAAATGTTATTCATGCAAAAAAAAATCAACTTTATTTGAGATTTACAAATAAAAAAATATATATTTTGCTTTATAAATAGAACAACTTATATAATTGTTAACTTAAACTGTTTGTTTATATATATACTAGTAATTGTATGTGCTCAAGAGCACTACGCCACAAAAAAATTACATTTTAAGTATACTCGTTAGAGTTTTACAATCTAAAAAATAGATAAAATATAAACGTCAGATAAGAAATACATTGCTACAAAATAGAGAACAAATTAGAAAGTATAATGATTTTGAAAAAATGTTAC
>BRYF01000010.1:2927500-2930000 GCA_030159135.1 Actinidia polygama
AAGGCAAAAATCATTTGTTTTACTTAGAAAAAAGATTAATATGATTTCACTTTCACAATTTTGTTTAGTGGAAGGCACTAAGTCCTTTTATGATTGACATGTCCATCACATCTTTGTTTATTGTATATGATTGCCATGTAGAGGTTCGTTTGGTAATGTTTAAAAATAATTTTTTTTTTAAGTTTGATATTAAAAAATTTAATTTTTTTTGATTTTTTTATTTTTCTGTCTTTACTTTAGCTAAAAATAAGTAAAAAAAATAAAAAATAAAAAATAAAAATGTAATTTTAACTTATTTTTTTCCTTATAAACTTAAAAAAAATCAATTAAAAAATAAAAATAAATTGATTCCAAACGGAGCCAGAGTACATTAGTAAGGATTCCATCAATATAGTTATAAGATGTTGGGATGATGTAATGGAGAAATTGTTTAGTGCTTTTAGAGAAAATCCTAATGCCGCTTTAACTTTAAAATAATTAGTCTAAACAGTAAGATTCATTACTTTTTTGTTTGAGTTGTGACCACCATGTGCATATTTTTTATTTATTATCTGACGCAAAACATTGTTCTAAGAGCACCAAACAACATCTCGATGTAACGGTTAGGTGGTGTGAGGATTGTATTCGGGTTTACTGCGGGGAGTTGGCTCCCGCAGGGTTGCAGGGATGTCGTTTTGGGGCAATACATATTTTGACACAAAACGACGTCGTTTTAGGACAAAACATACCCAAAACGACGTCGTTTTGACTCCCTGCAGTAACCCCGGGTCCGTAAGGATGGGCACAACACTATATTGCTCGCATCATTTAAATCTTATCTCGAGTTTAATTAAATGATCAAAGCCGTTTTATCTGTAGCATTCATTAAAAAAACTCAAGTTGATTGGACATCTACATCCACATTATCAGATCATATTTATTGAAAAAAATAATTTCTAAGTATGATTTTAAAAGTAAAGTATAATATAAATATAATTTGATCATGTTGCTATCAAACCCGACTAATTTGAGGTTTTGCATGAGTTTATATATATGTTCAACAAGTCCTACGAGATAAAATTTTTCAATCACATCATTAAGATTCAAGCAATCTCATATGATGCAAGTATCAGAACGTTGTGCTCATGGACACAACACCCACCCAAATTCTAACGGCCTCTGTCCATCTTGTAGTCAACTCAAAGCTACACAATAATTATAAATTTATAATGCACTCCGACCCCTTCAAGATTTTCAAATTTTTTATTATACTCCTCTAGTTTTTGTAGTTTTACAATATTTAGAAACTTCCCCTTAATGTCTTAAAAATTCTTTATTGATAATAGTATAATTATATTGATTTGATATGTAAATTAATTTTTTTTTATTATAATCATGTAGGTAAACTTAATTTATATAAATTCATATAAAAAAAATAAACGACATAAAATCATAGCATAAGCATCCATTCAAATTATATGGCTAAAAAATAGTATATGATAACTAAAAAAAACGTATTGATTAAAACTAACCACTTTTTTTTTTCACTTAACAAGCCCCCATTAGTAAAATTTTCTGGTTTCGTCCCTGAATGCACCTATTGAACTCTTTCTTCTTCAACGATCTCATTTTGGATTCACCATGTTCATGGAAGATGGCATTTCCATGGTCCCTTTGATCACCAGGTGGGTTGATCCTCCTTCCTCCATCGTCGACGCAGTCGATTTTGCAGATAATGACTTGTTCTTGTATATCAATATAATGTGTTCAAGAAAAAGAGAAGATGTGAAAGTCTTGAAAAAATTATAACCCTTTGTGTTACACTCAAATTTATTATCGAATTTATTCAGGAAACTGAATTAGGAAATATGTTTTGAATTTGTCTTCTATTTTTTAGAGAAAAAAAATGACCCAAGAATCTAAGATTATTGGCGGAAAATTCCTCGGTAGTTTAGTATTTTATCCCACTTGAATTGAGAGTTCAAGAATCACATTCTTATTTGTAATTTATCAAAAAAACTGGAATCACATGTTCACTCTCAAAATTCCTGGTATCCAAACATTTGGATGACTATGTTTGGAAATAAAAGCAATAGATAATCATGTATATAAATTTTTTTTATTATGATGATGATGATATTATCTGTGTTTGGATTAAGGATTTGATATAGAAAAAAGAAAAGAAAAGAAAAGAGAAAAGTTATCGGATCTAACAGCTCAAATTTATATTTTGTTTTACTTATCTTCTCCCTCCACAAATACCTCCCTAAATTCTTAAATTCAAGCCAATCAAAAAAATCCTTAAATCCAAAGCCTAAGGATGGAATGCTGTATTTGGATTAAGGATTTGGTGAGGAAAAAAATAAAAAATGAAAAAGTTATCCAACCGTGTTCTGAACTATTGGATTATCTAACTTTTCCATTTCTATGTCTTTTTCCTTCACTAAATTATTGAACCAAACACAGGCTAAGGATTAAAGATTTAGTGAGGGAAAAGGAAAAGGAAAAGGAAAAGGAAAAA
>BRYF01000010.1:2972500-2977500 GCA_030159135.1 Actinidia polygama
TTAGATCGTCTTTAATCTATATATTCTTCTATTTTTCCCTTTTTTGGTATTTAGTCACTGTTGAGACGTCCTCTTTCTTTCTTAGCCAAGAGACAACATTGAAGTTCCTAGCTCATTACACCCGCACGATATCCGAAAAAACTATTTTCAGACGGTTTTTGCAGTGAATGCGGTTGAAATCAGTTTTGTTTAAGCTTCACCCAAATAGTTCGGATCGAGTGCCGGAACTATGTCAAATCCGATCCAAATCGATCCATGCTCACCCCTAAATGAAACCAACAAAGAGAAATGCAACATGAGACGGCAATATCGTCCATCAAAGTCCATAGGTCTGTTAAACTTGGTTAACTAATGCATTCCAGTTTCAAATGTCGCGTTGGGCGTTGCATAACAAATGATGGCTCATAGAGATTTTACTGAGATGCAATGGACGAGGTATTGAGATACGAGCCAATTCATAGTTGAGTATTCAACTCATGCTAACAGGCACCAGCTGCTTTGGGCCTTGTTGGCCTCCTCCTCTGCTGCTTGGTAGAGCCTTCCGAACGGCAGGCCCTTAGGAACGGAGTTGAGGGGTCTCCAATGGGAGGGGGATTAAGATGGGGGGTCTTGATTTACGACCAATAACAAGTAGTTACCTTCACTAAGATCTCCACCTGCCAACTACATTCTTAGCGTTAATGGATGCACCTTGAAAAGAAATTACCCGTTTCATATATTTTTCTTCACATTAATAATCCCAAAATGCACAAACTTACCCTAAATCCAATCTTTCTCTACGCTCACTGCCTCCTCACCCATCCATCACTACCGAGATCCAATTCCCACCGGCCACCAACCACAGCCACCTCCACCCACCATGCCTAGCAACCACCCTAAACTCAAATCTCCGCCCAAATATAGCACAACGCAAACCACCCTGTGACATGGATTCCTTCCTATCCGGTTCGTTTGCCTAGTAAATACAAAGCAAGGGTCAAGTGCCATCCAATTTTCCTCACTAACTTTGGCGCTTTCTCATCAATCCATAAATACTGGGATTGGAAATCAGTTTTAAAAAAAATCACTTAAGCTCATAGCCCAAACTGGGCTTAAAACAACAATTACTCAAGTTTTAGAAGATATACTTGGATGCAAATTTTGGATTTCAAATAGAATTAGGAGTTCTATTCCAACGCCTGGAATACCAGAAGTATATGCCCAGACACACGGATACGGCCGCGCATTCTCAAGGTATTGCAACCATGGCAGCCATTTAAGCAAGGTATGACCGTGGCAAATGGAGGCCCGCCCGCCCCACTAAATAGCCCCCCATTTTTCTACAATTCAGGGCTCTAATTCACCATATCCTATGACATGACTCAAGATCTCACAAAAAAAGTTGCAAACAGCCTAGAAGTCACCAAGTGTTCCACAATCAACCAAGTTCAAATCACGATTGTGCATTCCAAATTCATGGTCCCAAAATAAGAGTTTGCCAAGGTTTAACTGCCTTAATTAAGTTATTGGGCTAATCCGATGGGTCATGATTAATTATGGAATTGAACTTCGAAAAATCAATTAACAATCCTCGGATTGAGGGGGTTTTCAATACGGACTTGAATGATTGAATCGTCATTGTGCTGTAACAAAAAGTTGCTAGTATCAGGTAACTGAACCGTCCATTCCTTCTCATTACGCTCACGAACTCACTTCAACGATTCAAACCGTTAAAAAAAATTTTAAGGGATTGACAAAAATCAAGTTAATCCATTAACACTAACATGTTCAGATCAATTTTGTATTAAAAAAACAAACGATTATACCATTTTTTATACAGTTTTAAGTAGAATTACCCATTTTCTTCGCACAAAATGGATCCGAACAAGAAATTTCGATGAACTTGATTTTTCTAACATCGCAAGATTATTCTTACAAAAAATCTTAAATCTACAAGACAAAATAACAGATCAAAAATCTACTTTCCAAAAAAAATACCTTCATACCAAAAAAATTAAGAAAATAATGTCTCAATCAAGAAGTAAATCTTATATTTAATTTACTTTTAAAAATAATTAAATAGTTCCCTCAGAAAATAAAATGAAGAAGGATTTCATCACAGAATGATCAGAATTAGCATGGTTACAAACAAAATCATCACAGGGAACAACTATTTCTTTTATTACGAAAATTATTAGAAATTAAAAAATCAAAAAAAAAAAGAAACAAAAAATCGAAAATCAAAAGGAATCGGAAGCTCAGATAGATGTTGGATCGAATCTATTCCCAGACCTTCTCTCTCTAGAAAGAAGGTCTCATAATGAGCTGGGATTAGTGTTTATCATCATCGCTCTATACACACACAAATACATATAGATATATACAGACCACAAGAGAGAGAGAGAGAGAGAGAGAGAGACCTGCTTAAGATTTCGACTGATGTTGCGAAAGGGTTCATGGAGGCATTCGAAGAAGAAGAGGTTATGTATAAATAGAAGGAACGATTGGGTAGGGCTAGGGTTTATTAGGTGATTTTCCGTATATGACCCTGACGTTTTAGTTAAATTACTAATCTAAATTACACTTTCTACCCTATAGTTCGAATTATATTAATCTGTTGCACTTAAGTTTAATTCCCAGTTTGGCCTAGTTTTTTTTTGAGTTTTTTTAGTTATTTTGGTTTTAAAATTTTTTATTTATTAAAACTTTATTTTTATTATTTAATAAAAAAATTATATGACCTCTTGAGGAGAGAAATTTGAACATATAATTCTTTTTGCCTTTTTTCAAATTTGAATAAAATTTTAATATTTTTTTTTTAAAAGAAATATAAAAGTATCAAACGGTTGAAAAAACTTCTCTATAGAAAAAAAATTAAAAACCGAAACAGATAAACAATCGGGTGGAAAACTAGCCTAAACAGGCCCTAAATGTAGTCCCTTTATCCATTTCCGTTCAATCCGTCACCCTAAGTTTCTGAAAAATTATAATTTTATAGTACCATTAGCTATAAATATATTTGAATTATACGGTTCACTCCTTAATGTTGAAACATTTCATTGATAAATTACGAATTTTGTGCTCTATATGTACATTCATCTTCCCAAGATTAGAGCATATAGCATGCTAGTTACTAGTAACTACAGATCGCATTCGCTAAGCAATTAGATTTGGGCCCAGGCCAGAACGAACTTTGGGAGTATGGACCCTAGCCCAAGTAGTGGACACCTTAACGTGAAATAGTTTTATAACATCATTAAAGTGAAATAGCAGAGAATTTATTTTCTGTTTTTTTTTATGGAAATAACAATACAAACACAATACAAAATAGGTCGTCGGTGGGACCCACTGTGAGACCCGACTTTTATTTTTTGTCGCACCTTATCAAAAAAATATTATATATTCACCTCTCGGGTGGGGTGTGACGCCTGCAGCTCTCCAAACATTTAATAAAATTTCAATAGACCCGTATGATTCACAGCATTTAGTAAAAAAATATTTAGACTCCACTAAAATTAAATTACATAACTATCTAGCTCCTCAAAAATTTAAATAATTTTACGACATTACTTCACCTTTTTAAGTTTTATTAATTCTTAAGTCTGCGCTCAATTCCCTCAGCAATAAAGCCGCCTTTTAAGTGTATGCCCTTAACCTCCTTTAGATTCATTTTCACCTCATTGTTACTTTCACCCGAGTAAAAATTGAATGAATATTGTTCAGCAATTTTCGAAAACTGCTAAATGTACAATTTTTCTTCAATTTTCTCTTTTTTCGTGTTATATAAAACGAAAATAGCTTCGTTTATGATACCAAATGTGCATGCTTTCTTAATTTCTCACAAATTGAACAAAAACGTTCTCTTTTATATATGTGTTGTCTTCAACTGTTTACAAAACTTTTTTGAAAAATATATAAAAAAATAATTTAAAAAATGAAGCTATGATAAATTTACCTTTTTACCCTTGTTGGCCAAAGTTGGATTGTGAAGCCTAATAAACAACTCTTTTTTGGATTTGAACACGAGTGGAGATGCTAATCTCGAAAGAATGTTCTGATAATCGGATGGTAGGAATTGTTCCCACACAACATCATATTCGACTGCAACCCTGACGACTGAGGAGAGGAGTGGCATTTGACACGCGTCGCGAGGAATGAGAATGATAAAATGTGAGTCGTAGAATCTCTTGGCAAAAGATCCAAATTCATCTCAACCATAGTTAACATTGTTGTGGTAAAAATATGGGGAGAGCAATCAACAGTCGAATTGCTCTTCGGCCTCGACACTTGACCTTGGTTAATACTTGGGCGACCTGCGCAACAATGAACAAACGTAATCGGTCAAGGCGAAGCCGCTCAAAACTCCTCCGGCGTGCGAATCAGACCAAGTCGATAAGAAAAATAGCAGAGCTCTGATAACACAGCTATTGAGCGTCAAATTAAATTGTGTGTGTTGAGCATACCTCAATATGATGAAGGAGCGGCCTTTATATAGTTGGAGATTGGAGATCCGTGTGAGGATATTTAGGCGAGATATTCGGATATCTATGTTTGGGAAATATATCCCAGAGATCTAGGAGATATAACTGGGGAGGTTTCCATGTGGAGAAAACACCGTAATTATAGGCGAAATAATGGATAAGGAGTCTCACAGAGGTAGTCTCCTTGTAGAGATAGAATCCTTATGGAGACGATCTTTATGGAGGCAGATCCCTAACGGGAGTGGAGTTCTTGTAAAGATGGTCTCTGACCGGGCGAGCTAACCGACCTTGCCCATTGGCGAGATGGAAATCAACTAGTAGCCCTGCGAAGTACAGGCGAGTTGAGCAACTGGGAATGTGGCTTATGGCATGCAAGATTAGAATGGTGACACGGCATTTGTGGAATATGCCCTGTATGTGGAGACTTGCCGTATTCGGAGATTTTGCCTAGATCGTAGGAGACTCAAGGCGGTGACGTGTCCCATGAAGACCATGCTTACCTCGGTAGATGGTTCGAAGACGTCTTACCTCAGTCAAGAG
>BRYF01000010.1:2982500-2985000 GCA_030159135.1 Actinidia polygama
TTTTTTACAATTTAATTCAAATTTTATATATTTGTTTCTCTCGATGAAATAAGTTCAAAAATATAAAAAAAATTAAATAATTTAGAAAAAACTCATTAAAGAAAATTTAATAAAAAACATCTAAAATTGATTTTTTCCGTCTTTAGTTTTTTTTTTTTTGAATTATAATTTTTTTTTATTATTTGAAAATTATTAATTTTTATCAAATAATAAAAAAAATAGTAAAGAAGAAAAAACTCTAAAATGAAATTAGCTAAAAAAAGTTTACCCCAAAGTGGACTTTAGACTGTGTTTGGATTAAAAATTTAGTGAAAAAAAAGAAGCAAAAGAACGGATCCTCTAATTCTTAATTCAAACATAATATTAAAAAAATTGGGTTGTTGTTGGGCAATGGGCAATATTCTGATTTTAATTTTGTGATTATAGTTCTTTATTTTGTAAGCTCGCTAATTATTGGAGTACTAAATTGATCGGATATCAATAAGAAATAATCGGATTACGGTTGTCTTAAAAAAACATTAATTTGATTTTTTTCATGAGGTATATATTCAACGATCATTACTTAACGGTTTCAATCACACTATACGTTCAGAATAGACTCATATACGTATCATGGCACCATGTCATCGATGACATTTGATATCACCACGTAATAACAAACTCCTGTATAATAGGCTTTATTTTTGCATGTATGACAATTATTTAATTTTAATTTTAATTTTATAGTTATATTCAAATTAGATGTGCAAAATGAGCCGAATCGAATTTGACGATCCGATTTGATTACGAGCCTAGATGAATCGGTTTGTGCTGACTTCAGTCTTTGTAGGTGGCGGTTTGAGTTGAGTCCAGCCTGAAAGCCAACCACTCTACCAAGTCCGGCCTGTGAGACCAACCCAATTGAACTGGCTCTATCCAAATCAACCCGAATTATTATTATTTGGGGTTTTTTGATTGACTTTTTGCTGAAGATGACAGGGTTTTGACGAGAGAGACTGAAATTTCAAATGGGTACGTTGGACGGGTTGGGCTAGCTAGCGTGGCAAACCGGGAAAGTTGGATTTTGGGCTTAAACGGGCTGAACTGCTTAAACAAATCAAACTTCACCAAGGTGTCCAACTCAAACGGACTTTGAATCGAACCCGTGCCAAAATAGGCTGGGCCGGCCCATCCTGTGCCAAATCTAGACCAAATGACGGGCGGACTCACCAGGCTTGGCTTTTTTTCTTCTTTTGAGATTATCTCATCCTTATGACTCCACCACCAACTCTGGCTTTTATTATTCCATTGACTTTAGAAAGCTAAATGACAAAGCAACTGTGCAAGATTGAACAAAAATTAAAATGACCGAGTGGGATTGACATACCAACGGTTAGTTTTTCTCTTTGTTTTTTGAAATAATTAACTCATTGTTTTGTGAAAATAGTGTGAATTAAATATTAAAAATTACTTGGCTGTCCAAAAAACTGAACGAATCAGATTGAACTGTACAGTTTGGTCTGATTCTTTAATCTTACTGATTTAAGCTCCGTTTGGCACCAGCTTTTTTTAGCTTTTTGGTTGGCTTTTTTGCTTAAAATAAACAAAAAAGGCAATCAGAGTTGGCTTTTTTGCTTTTCTAATTTTGCTTATTTGCTTAGTTTTAGCTAAAGTAAAGCCAGAAAAGAAAAAAAATCAAAAAGAATTAGCTTTTCGATAGCTAACTTAAAAAAAACTTGTCTTTTAAGTATTACCAAACGGAGCCTTAGTTCTGATACCCAAAGTCTATTTAGGTTTATTGGATGGGCTTTAATTCTGATACCCGAATCAGATTGAACTGATTTAGACTGAACTTTAATTCTATTTAGGTTTATTAAAAGTCTAAATCAGTAAGATTAACTAGGTTATAGGTTTATTGGATGGGCTAACATCGGGCCGGGTCAGGCACCACCGACCCGAAGTCAGTTGGGTTTGGCAGCCTAAACATTCCCTACTCTCACCATCCCACGCGCCTTATCACTTCATCACCTACCTGTGCTCCAATTTCTCTGGCCATATCCCAATCTTTGCCTCTCCAATGGCGTTAATCCAATACTCCAAGCCCACAATTCCCACCTTCATCGCTTCTTCACCTCCATTTTCACCGAAACCCACTCACTTCTTCACCACCACCACCACCACAAGTTCTCGAATCAACATCCACCAAATCTACGCACAATCTCTCTCTAGACGGCTCTTCCTCCCTTCGGTTTCCGGCATCTGGGATGCCGTCACCGGCGGTGGTTCCGCCCGCGAAGCCGTTGCTGCCGTTCGACGCGGAATGCTGCTTTTCAGACAGGTAGGTTAGGGTTTCTCTATTCTCAGCTAAATTTTACAGCAATTCTACTTCTGTCCTTCGATAGAGAGACTGAGATATGGATTGTTCTTGTTGTTTGTGTGATTTGAAGGGTGATGTTTTGGGGTCTTTAGCGGAGTTTGATAAGGCAATCGAGCTCGATCCTCGTCAGAAGGCATGTAAGTT
>BRYF01000010.1:3000000-3005000 GCA_030159135.1 Actinidia polygama
GTAAATTTACTTTTTAAGGTCTTTTTAAAAATACTTTTTTTTAAATGTTTTATGGTTAGCTGTACTTTTTTTTTAATTGTAATTATTTAATTTATATTTTTTCAATATATAATAGTGCTTTTAAAAATAAGAAAAAGTAACGAAAATATCTTAAGTAAGATAGATAAATAATGGAATGATATTTGTACTGTCATCCCATTACGTAACTTACGTTTTTGGGGTGGGATATGGGAAGAGTTTTTCTAAATGGGACGGGATATAGTTTAGACCAAACCTGTCAAAACTCGTGTCATTGCCATTTCTAATTAGATCCCATAAAGTTGGTTCCATGGGTGAGACCCAAAGATTTATCTCAAAGGCCTTGGTTCAAATCTTTGTAGGGATTAGTTATTCAGGCATTAGTAAAAAAATCGTGAGACGAATCTTCTAGACTTGGGCAATCTAACCCTAGTGTTTCAAGTGTGGGTTTAATCCTTATTAACGTGTGAGCCCATGATTTACCGCTATATAAATTGAGTGAACGCCTATACAACACTTACAAAAGCAATAAAAGAAATGGAGCGAACCGAACCCCCCAACATAATTGTGTTGTTCAATCGCTTTAAGGTCTCATTTTGCAATGTCTTATATGAGCAAAAAACTAGTGTTACTTTTGAAAGTATAATAGATAAAAAAGTATTTATGGCAAATTTAAAATACATAAAACGGTAAGCGAAGACTCAACTACACTGAAGCCATGAATGTAGGTCTTGAGTCTTTTTGTCATCTATATTTTTTATTTTTAGGTCATTTGGGTCGAACCGCGTAAACTTAACTTGTCTCTTTTACTGAGTGTGCACTTGTATTATAATTATAGATGCTTCCGTTGCATGATGGATGTGATAAAAAAAATCCAAAATATTGCTTTACTTGTCTGATCAATCTGAATTTTTACATGAATGGTTATTTCAATGGATTATACAAGATATATGGTTCGGATAAAGTTTAGAATACAAACTCACAAGATTCTAAGTTTTAACATAAATTAACCTTTAAACTTTAGAGAAGTTTAGTCCAAATCTTATGAGGCATTATCTATCAATGTAAGGCCTCGTTTGACATAAAAATTGTCTGTTTTGTCAAGTAAAAATGAATATTATTTGCATTATATATCATATAAATTAACTAATTTGTCGAGTATTTTTTTAAACAGTTTCTTTAAATTCTCAGACTCATCTCGTCAAAAAAATCCGAAAAAGTATAAATTTTTTAATAAATGGCGAAGCAAGGTTACTAAAGATTAAAAAAATCGAAAACCAAAACAACAGAAAATATCTTTTAAAAAAAAACTATGCCAAATCTAGCCCTAAGGTTTTTAATGGATCCAAGGCCCATATGCTTTTAAAAAAAAATACATTCTTGTCCCAAAATAGAATTTGAGCTAGGCCCAACTGGTCTTCACCAAACTCGATCCAGACCTTACCTAATGGGTCCGGACTTGGGATGGTCCAGCCCAAAATAGAATTTGGGGCAGCTCATGGGCCTCGGGTGTTGTTTATTTCCCAATAGCGATTCTGTGTATTTGTTTATTAACTCTCCAATTAAAAAGTGCAAACAAATCACTACTACTAACAAGGCCGCCATCGTCATCGCCACTGCCATGGTTGCTACCGTCCTCAGACAAATAAATTTAATTGTTTAAAAATTTTGACTCTCAACACCACCATTGACCCCATTGGACCGTTACTATCACTCAACGTATAAAATTTGTAAATTTGCCATGTCCATTGGTATTACCGTCGTCGCTAGTGTCGCTATCGCCATAAAATAGATAAATATTATCCCACGTCGTATAAATAATCTTCAGTATTCACTATTTTTTTTTATTTATTGAAATATTTAAACTATGAAATTCTATGTTCGTTATAGTTAAACAATTTATTGTTTTTGTTTACATAAAATGAAAACACTAAGGGGATGTTTGGTAACTGTTTAAATTCTATTTTTTTGTTTTTTTATATAAATGTAAATAAAAATTTATTTATGTTGCTATTTAAAATTAAAAATAAGGCAAAATTACTACTACTACTATTTTATTAAAATAGTAAAAATAACAAAATATAGGTTTTTATTTGTTTACAAAACTCATTTTCGGTTACGATACTGTTCACACGTGCACGTCTCCACCATCGTCGCCGCCACCACCATCTCCTCCACCATCTCTGTCTCCACCACTGTCTCGACCGCCGCCGCCATGTTTTTGTTTTAAAATAGTTTAAAAATAGGTGTATACAAACATATTTTAGTTTGTGTTTTGAAAAAATAAAATAAACGAATAAAAAATAAAAATTGAAAATAAAAAAGTGGCAACGTTACCCAACATCTACTAAAGATTTCAATGTGTTTCTTTTTTATTCTATTTTATTCAAATTTTAGGCCAAATTTATTTGATTTTCAGGTTCTCTACTTAAGAGAATTTAAAAAACAAAAAATGAGTTGAAAGCTACAAAGTTAACAAAAGAAAAACACACACTACATTTTCAAGTCTCCTACACCCTGTTTGGAATCCGGAGATGGTCCCGGATATGGCCATCTCCCTCATTTCTTCTCCCTCTTCTCCCTTCTCTTGGGTTTGGAGAGTATTTTTCTCTCCCGGATTTCTTCGCCGATCGCTTTCCAAATCCAGCCACAGCCGGAGATGGAACGGACAGGGGGGACCCCATCCATGGTCACGCGGTCTTCCGCGTGGTGATGAAATGACCGATGTGCCCTCGTTCTAGGCTATGTGATTACGGCTGTGCCCTCATTCCCATGAGAGAGAGAGGCGTCTACGAGAGAGAACAGTGACTCGAAGACTCTGGTTCAGAACAAGAAGTCTAGATGTAAGTCAATAAACAATCAATTCCATAGAATACAAATAATGGTATGGGTCCCTGTAGTTTGAAAGAATATCACTTTGGTTCTTATGTTTCGAAATTCAATAATTAGAACTCTGTCACAATCTAATTTCAATTTAGTCCCAAATGGATAGAGTTTTCAGTTGGGTTTATTTTCCAATTACCCAGTAGGCCATATAGCTAAGGGTGGTTTACTGTAATTTATTCTATTTTTTAACAATAACTAATTTTTTTAAAAAGAGAAAGAAATATCAAAATCCTAAAAAATAAGGGTAATCTTGTCAATTTTGGTGAAAAATTAGTTACCAAAAAAATTGTACCAACAATTTAAAAAAAATATACAAGAAATAGAGTTGTATTAGCAGAAATAATCTTAAAGGAGGTCAGTGAAATTTAATCAAACAAAAACTAAGGCTAAGAAGAAGTTTATTTGTTGCAAATAGCATCACACGGCGAGTTTACATTTTAGACTTGAAATTGAACTAAAAGAGAAAATTAAACAATGTTTAGTCTTTTGCTAATGGATAATTTAACCCAAAAAAATCGAATGATATATTTTTAAATTATATATTAATATTTAAAGTAATTTTTTTATTTTAATCATCTAAATATTAATTAATATATATTTTATCTAATTAAATAAAATTATATTTAATATTTATAACTAATTAATGAAGTGAGAGTAATTTTATCTTTTTATATCTTATCCCATCATATCCAAATTCTAGATTCCCTTCTCCAAAACACATCCAAACACCAAACTATAAATCCACCATTCTTAAAAGGTGAGTCCCCCTTATTATAAATCATCCCTCATTTTAAATTCACCCTCATTCCAAATCCACCAAAATCATCTCCTGGGGAACGGGTTGCTAAAGTGATAGTTACTTCGTCCCAAGGACGGACTTGAAAATGGACAAATAAATTGAAAAGAACGGAATATAAAAATATAACTAAAACTTAATTTATTTTCTTATTTTTCATTTAAAAAAAATAAACTACTAATTGGATTCCAAATAAATCCAAATTTATTTACTTTATATTATTTACTCATAATTTCAATTCCATATAAATGGAGAAAACTGTTTTAATTTCTGATTTTTTTTCGGTTTTATTAATTTTTTTTCAAATTAAATAAAACTTTTTAAATTTTCGGGCTCATCTTTTCAAGATTGAAAAAAATGTAAAATTTTTGTTCAAATAAAAAACTCAAATACTTAAAAGTAAAATTTCTTTAAAAAGCTCGCCAAACAATGCCTTAAACTCAAATATTTAAAAAGGAAAAAGATTTCCCCAAACAAGGCCTCAGACTCGAATACTTAAAAGTAAAAATAATTAAAAAAGCTTTTCCGAAACAAGGCCTTAAACTCAAGTACTTAAAATTTAAAAAAACTTTGGCCTTAAACTCAAATGCTTAAAAAGTAAAAAAATTATAAAAAAAAAGCTTTTCCAAACACGGCCTTAAGTTCTTCACTTTTTTTAAAAAAAAAAAAAAAAAAGCAACAACAATAAAAATTTCAACACGCAATTTCTCTCTCTTTGACAAATGGCGCCGCAGACCGTACGAACACGCGTTACTTTATCTTCGCTTCAAGTGAGGAATTTCACGCGCGCTGGTTAGGGCGTGGGAAGTGACAGCATTGCCAGCACGTAAGAGTAGTAAGGAAATGACAGGTGGCAGCTGCAAGTGACGAAACGTGGTCCCCCACTTGATTCTGACACTTGAAACGAGAAATTATACAGTGCTGTTACAGCCAATCCTAGTGGTGGGGGCTAGCCTTTTTGAGTTGGTGGTTTGGTTTCAGATATATTATTCAATGAATGATACAAGTAAAGCTCCGTTTAGAACTAGATTATTTGAGTTTTCGGTTGATTTTTTTATTTAAAATAAATAAAAAAGTCAATCAGAGTTGGCTTTTTTGCTTTTGCTTATTTATTTATTTTTATCTAAAATAAAGTTAGAAAAACAAAAAAACTAAAAAATATTAACTTTTTTTATAATAAGCTAAAAAAAACTTGTCTTTTAAACATTATCAAACAGAACCTAATACTCTAATGGCTTGTTTGGCTAGCGGATAGCGAGGGGGATAACTTTTCCCCCCGGATAATTTTTGCTATCCAACG
>BRYF01000010.1:3052500-3055000 GCA_030159135.1 Actinidia polygama
AGAATAAAAAAAATATCAAAAAATAAAATAATTTCACTAAAAACAAAAATAATCTGCACAACGAAGGAATTATCAAAATGATCAATAACCTTCTTGCAAGATGGGCCTATGATGACCCTGTATGCTAAGTCACAGAGAACTATTCCTCCTTTCAATAGATACAAAGGAGCTGTGTATTGGTTGGCAAAAATTAGGTGGATTAGGATAAACAAATTGCTTGTCAATTTAGACAAACTAAAAAAAAATGTTCATTAATACCTTAATGGAATATAAAAATAAAAAAATAAAAAATAAAAAATAAAAAAAATAGGATCGACCCAAATTCTTGATCTAAATAAAGCCTAAATGTTTCCAAAATCATTGGTTTCAGTGCCATTTTTGGGTTTTAAACCGCTATTGATTTTTATATTTTTCTTTTCTTTAATTGCACTATATTTTTTGTTTTTATTAAGGTAAATTTAATCAAATACCCACTTTAACTCAAATATTTTTACTGTATAAAAAAATATTTGGATAAATTTATCCTAATAAAGACAAAATTGAGTGCAATTAAAAAAAATGAGTGTGTGAAAATCTTAGTTTTGTTATTGCACTTTATTTTTTGTGATTTTTTAACTCTTTTGGTTTTTGAGCTTTTTGTCTTTAGTTAATCGTTTGATCAAAATCTTATATTTTTCAGGTTGCTTTTGACGAAAGGGATCTGAAAACATAAAAAATTTCATCTGACTTAAAAAAATTTCACTAAAGACGAAACAAAAATCATTTTACTTGATAAATTAGCTAAATTTTTTTGCGTCAGTGAATTTTTTTAAAAATGAACAAAATTTTTACAGTTTTTAGATTCTTCTAGTCAAGAGAAACAAAAAAATTATAAAACTTTGATACAACGACTAAAAACGTTCACTAAAAATAAAAAACCTCGAAAAATAAAACAACTAAAAAAAACTTGGCCTTATTTCATTTAATCCAAGACCCAATTTGTAAGACCTTTTCCCTTTTTTGTAACTTAAGTTTAAGACTTGTCAACCCTGTTAAAATATCTCCCTCCCACTGTTTATGGAATGTCTAATAATTAATAGCACAAAGCCATCCATTCCCTTACTAGTAATTTATTTATTGAGAAATGCTACCGTAACCGATAGTTGTTGCTCATTTTGTTATCAATGAAATCAAAACGACGTTGTTTTGTTGCAAAAAAAATAAAAATGACGTCGTTTTGATTTTTTAAACGAAAATGGCTTTTAGTTGAACGACGGCGTTTTAATTTTTTTGCACCAAAACAAACGTCGTTTCGGTTCCATCGCTAACAAAATTGGTAACACTATCATTGACTATAGCCTTTCTCTTATTTCTTAGATACATAAAATACTTGCCATAAAAAGTTTCAACTCCTCCAAAAAGAGGGGTCTAAGGTGATTTATAAAACAAACTCAAATTTCTTCTTTTGCTTCCTCCAATGTACTTTTAGCAACCCTTTATCTATCCAATGTCACTGTGCATTATGTGAATTCTTAAAGTAGTGACCCTAAGAGTAGTGCTATGGGTACTCTAATGTTGCACCCTAAATGCACACCTGGGTGAGGTGGTGCATTTGGATTGGCTGGGTGTGGGGTCCACCTAATCATGTCAATCAATCTAAATGCACCACCTCACCCAGGTGTGCATTTGAGGTGCAACATTGGGGTACCCATAGCATTTTCCTGACCCTAATATTTAAACTCGAACACTTAGCCTCGTTAAGGTATTTGAGTTTTTGCGCTTAACACCTTCATTGGCCATCAATTAGGGTTTTGAGTTGAAAATGCACCGCTAATGAAATTTAAATACAAAAATATCCTTCAATTTTTAGGTTTTCAATATAAAACATCCCAACAATTTTTCGGTTATCCCTTACTACTACCTCTTCTGTCACCACCTCAATTACAAACGTCGCAAGCCACCACCAACCCCTAGGCATGGCCAACGAGGATGGACAAAAAAAAATCGGTTATCCCTTACTACTATCTCTTCCGTCACCACCTCAATTACAACATCGCAAGCCACCACCAACCCCTAGGCATGGCCAACGAGGATGGACAAAATTCAAATAAATGTGGTTAAACTGTCCAAGTTTAAACATTAAGAGAAGACTCGGAAAAAAAACATAGTTCAGAGAGATTTATTGTGATTTACCAAAAAAAAAAAAGAATTTCTTGAAATGTAAGAGAAATGATAGTGCATTTAATTCCAAGGCACTCAGCACATATTGGCAGACATTGAAAAACCCAGATTGCAATGTCCATAAACAAGTAGTGGTAAGAAGAATATTGCAATTTTAGATAAAAACTTGCATGCCATGACAAAAGCATGGTATAGGCTATGTTTTTCCCCATTTTAAATTAGGCAACAAACAAAATTAAGGAATGAACAAAAAAAATTTAAAAAAAAAAACTTTTTTGGGCCAACTAGTTTCCAAAAAAAATTAAAAAAGCTCACAAAAAATATAGTTTGTTTGTCGAAT
>BRYF01000010.1:3130000-3132500 GCA_030159135.1 Actinidia polygama
TTTATTTTGGGGCAGTTATCTCCCCAACTGCCATACCATACCGGATCCATTCCCGAACGTGACATGTTTCCAAAAAAAAATGAACAATTTTAAAAACTTTTGAGAGTATACTGTACCACAAATACGATAAAATGTCGTGGCAAACTTTGTCTAATGATCTGATTTATTTTATTTTATTTATTTATTTGTAAATGATGAGGAAGGCTGAAGTCTATTACAACGAAGCCACTCCCTTGGAAAACCACTGCCGGAAAATTCATTGAAGCTCTCTTGCCTTGCTTTTCCTTTTTGACGAAGTTGTCGAGTTTCACGCAATGTTATAATTATTTTCTTTATAACTAATAGTACGTACACGATGTATGTGCAAGAATATAACTGATTCTTGAACATAGATTAATTTTATTATTACTTTTAATTTATACAGTAGTTATTATTGTAAAGCAGTTGGAGGGTATTTTTGGCATAAAAAAGTGTAAGTCGGCTTCAAGATCGTGTCATGAGATGTTTCTTTTTAATAATAGTGTATATTCGATTTGTTTTTATACAAGAGTAATATTGTACACTTTATGACTTTAATAATTTTTACGAATTTATTCTTACTTACTGAAATGAAACTTATCACATCGCTCAAGTGAGTCCAAATATGAATTCACAAGTTTCTTTATTTCACGTCGCAACAATTTGTAAAAAAAAAAAGTAAAATTTGTTAGTTTTTATAGCATTTCCTTTTATGAAATGTTGCGACGTTTATTAGGTTTGTTCGGATTACGAAGTTGTGGATTGTTTCTTAGGAGAAATTAAAGAGCTCACTTCGCAATCTTATATTTGTAAGAACGTCTCTAACTAAGCTCTAGAACTTTAAAACAAAAATTTAATATATTTTAATTATATTTTATTTTGAAACTCCGAAATAGAGACTCTATTTTGACTCTTTTAATACGGAGACTAACTCAAAAAATAGTGACTCTTCTCTATTTTTACTTTTCAGTAAAATATGTATAATTTTTAAATTATAAACATAATTTCAACAAAATTATCATTATTTAAAAAGATATGAACAATGCATTTAAAACAAGATAACTATTAAATGTTTAAAAAAAAAACTTGGAAAGTTATAATTTTAATTTTTCGGGAGAAATTTGAGGAATGATTGAACTCTGAATCCACGTGGGTAAATTTAGAAAAGTAGGGACTTGATTGAGTTTTACAAAAGAGCAATACTTCATGGAATTAGGATTTTATCTTTGGGGGCATGACAGAGATTGAGAGCAGAAATTAAAGTTAGGGGGCTACCATATTGTATTTATGTAATATATATAAAAGGGTAGATAGTATACTAGGGGTTATGGCAAAGTAGGGGGGGCATAGCCCCTACGGTCGAAGCACAGCTCCGTCCATGGCTATAATCACCGAAGTGTTTATCGAATGCACCAAAAAAGGCGCCGTTTGGTGCAAAAAATCAATCAGTGGACCGAAGTTTTTGTTTTTTGCACCAAAACAGCGTCATTGGTGCATTCGGTAAACACTTCGGTGACTGTAGCATTCCTCTACAAAAATACAGATAAAAGCAGAAATTTATTATTGGAGATGATATAAATAATAAAATCACTTAAAATTATTTTTTTAAAAAAAACAATTTTTTTATTATTTATTTTAAAACCTTTGAGTTTAAATAATATAGGGGTTGTGTAAAAATGGCCTGCCCAACTTGAAAGTTGTCTTATTGAAGCCCAACTATCAGCAAATGACAGGAAGGCCCAATCAAACCTTGGCACACTTAAGCCCACCAAGACCTCACCCAAACCCAAACCCAAACCGTCTTGGCCCACATAATTACTTGTGATGACGAGAGAATCATATCAATTGATTCTTTAGAGGTGTTTGCAATTGTTAGAAAAATATTTTTTTTACTTCTACGGAAGGGATTCTAAATCCTGGCAGTTATGAAGAAGTTGCTAAAGTATTCGCTATTGTTGTGTAGTTACGGATTTACGCAGCTAAGTTGCGTTTGATGTAGAAGCTGTAGAATAGTTGTTTTCATTGAATTTGTCTATAATTCCCCCACCCTTAGTTTAATAGAAAACGAATGAATACATTTTATATCCTATAATTAAAAATGTATTATCAAGCAAATAAACAAAATGGTGGCCGGGGTTGGGGTTGGGGTTGGGGTTGGGTGGGGTAGGGTTTGGTTGAACGCCGGCCAATGGCTTGTGGACTGATAGGGGCCACAACAGTAGCTCTGATGTGGGGTAGATCTGCACAGAGAGAGAGGGTCGGGCATCTTTGGACGTAAGGGTGTAATTAACTTCTCTAAATAAGAAGTATTTCATCATTTCATTTCTATAAAATAGCCAGTTGGTAGAAGTACAAGGTGAGAAGTACGAGTTAGACAACTTTCCGAAAACAATTATTTCTTCTTAACGAGGAATTAGGAAAAAATAAAACTTAGCTTTATTATTACTTGTGAATGGTTTTTATTTTGTAGGGGTGGGTTTCA
>BRYF01000010.1:3187500-3190000 GCA_030159135.1 Actinidia polygama
TTTTTTAAATTAATGTCAAGATTTTTTTGTGAAGCTATTTTTTTACAAAAATAACAAATTTATTATTTAATTTAGGGTGTTTAATATTTTTTTCTCAATACAACTATTAAAATAAAAATAAATATTCTCTTATTTTTAAAACATAATTTATTTATAAATTACTCTATTTTTATTTTTTATTAATAAATAATTTTTTAAAAATAATAATATAAATTATTTACTTTTTAAGTACTCTTACTGAAAATGTACTTAAAAATATAAAAAAAAAATTATCAATAATTTTTTTTAAAGTAATATAATTTTTTATTTTTAAGTGCTCTTAATCTAAACATACTTACAAAATATACTTTGTTATCATTTTTTTAAAAAAAAGTGATTACTTATTTTTTTTATTGGTGTATTGACAAAAAAAATCTAAGCCTTAAATTAAAGGGCAATCTTATTATTTTTGCTCAAAAGTTAGATCAAAAAAAAAATCTTGATATTAGTTTCAAAAGCAAAAAAATGCCAGTATTATTTCAAAAACTATAAAGAAAGTGATTGTATTTATCAAATATCTCAGGGGAAGTTAGTGAAATTTACCAAAAAATAAAAATCGCACAATGCAAACGTGAGTGATCATTGTACATATCGCATGTGGTTCTAATTAATTTATTTATTATTAAATTAGGAAATAATCGAATTTAGAAAAAGGCTAGTGATTTTTTATGTTTTCTTTTTCTCCAATTATATTTTTTATTAGGGCAAATTTACCCTAATACTTACTCAAATGTTTTCATAACACAGGATATTTAGGTAAATTTATCATAATAAAGATAAAAAATGAGTGTAATTGAATAAAATAGGAGTGTAAAAATCATTGGCCTTAAAAAAAGTATTCCTTTCACTTCTGCCCAAATGCACTCTAATTGGGTTATTTGAGCTATTTTAGCAGCTTTGATTTTTGAGTTTTTTTATTGAGTCTTTTTTATCGTTTAAGCAAAATTTTATATTCGATTTCGCTTAATCAAAGGAATCTAAATTTCTCTTAGTGAAAAAGAATCTAAATTTCTCGTCAAGAGAAACTGCAAAAATATAAAATTTTGATCAAACGATTAAATATGATGTTTGTTGTATATATGTGTCTTGAAAGTTGTGTGCGACCATAATTGTTATAATAATTGTTACAACTTCTGTTTTTGTTTTGGACCAAATATAACTTAAAAAAGCAAAAATAAATAAATTATAAAGCTACATTTTGATGATTTTTAATTTCTGTTTTTCAAAAAGAATTTTAACATAAGTTTAGTTACAACAAACACTCTACAAAAAATTTTAATAAAAATAAAAAACTAAAAAATCAAAGCAACTACATTAGTTAAAAAAAACAAACTATTCCTTTTAAATTTTAAATACCTAATTACTTATATAGAGTAGTAAATTATGTACTTCAATTAGATAGCTTTTTAAAATTATTTTAATTGCTTTGATTTTTATTTTTTTTCGTCTTTAATGAGTTTTTTTTTACCGTTTGATCAAAATTTTATATTTTTTTGATTTCTCTTAGTGGAAGGAATTTGAATATCTACAAATTTTTCTCGTCAAGTGAAACCGTAAAAATATAAAATTTCGATCAAATAATTAAATAAGGTGTTTGTTATATGTATGTGTCTTTAAAGCTGTGTGTCAAAATATTTGTTACAACTTCTACTTTTGCTTTGTACCAAAAGCAATTTAAAAAAGTATAAAAAAATAATTTTTATAAAGCTCAATTTTAATATTTTTTAACTTTTGTTTTTTAAAAATAATTTTAATATAAATTCAATTACAACAATCACTTTACAAAAAATTTAATAAGACAAAAAACTCAAAAATCAAAGCTACATTAACTTTAAAAAAAACTAACCCAAACTAATTTTTTTAAGAAGTTAATTTTTTTGGCTTTTTTGCTTTTATGACTTTACTTTAATTAAAAATAAGTAAAAAAGTCAATTCTGCCTGATTTATTTGCTTATAAGCCTAAAAAAAGCCAACCGAAAAGTTAAAAAAAGCTGGTTCCAAACGGAGCCGGAATAATCAGCTGTAGGTCCCATCAGATATTTTTTTTTTATTTTTAAAAAAACAGCTGTTGGGCCCACCTACAAGAAATGTGAATATTACTTGTCGCATTTTTCTTGCTGAATTATTTACTCTGTGCAAAAAAGCATGCACAATAGAAGTTTGTCACATCAACAACAAGAACAAACCTAGTTTTAGTACTTAACCTGGGCCCACTTTGAGAAGTGAAATTTTTCATTTTATGGGCTTTATCATGCAAATTATTCATGGGAAAAAAAAAGTTTAATTGAATAATGGTAGTAGCTATACGATAATATCATGTTTGTTTCTAAACAGTACAATTTTTTTTTTTTAAAAAGAATTCGAAAAAAATTTGAAGGATAGGGCATCGGTGCAAATGGAGCGGATCCAACCAAAACTCAGCCCGGAAAATATTTGAGCTTAGACATACAATTAAAGCATT
>BRYF01000010.1:3212500-3215000 GCA_030159135.1 Actinidia polygama
ATACCATATTGTGGCTCCACATAATTGGTATTTCAATTCAACATTTTTATTTTCATAACAAACATGGCCTAAACATATTAAAAGGTTTTAGACAGTCTGTCTTATCCATTCATATCTAATTCATAAAGAATGATTTGGGTTTTTATCCATATCCATAATCTCATCCTTATCCTCCATAAAGCATGACTTGGGTTTTTATCCATATTCATAATCTGTCCCCATCCTTATCCTCCAGAATAGTAAAGCATGAGTTGGTTTTACTGTTATGGTTCATGGTTTTCAATAAAAAGTCTATTTTACCCTTCACTTTCTGCATCTTTATCAAGGTTTTTGCTGTAAATCTGGCCATTACTCGGGGTAAAGTGAAAATGTAGAGACAAGTCTTTGTTAACCCTAGTTTTGTTTTGTTAACCCTAGTTTTGTTACATGCCCTTCTGTTTGCTGCATCCTTTTGAGGGCAATTATGGAAATAGGCTTACTTTTTTCCCACACTTTCCAAAGACAAAAATCTTGCTTATTTGTAGAGCAAAAATAGAATTTTTGGTAGTATTTAGAACAATGATTTAGTGAGAGAAAAGAAATTAAAATGGTAGATGACCCAAGAAAAAAACTATGGTACACAATTATGTAAAGTATATCAAAATTATGTATTTTTGTGGTTCATGTTATGTACGTTTGTGATTTTTGTCAAGTATTATATATGTAATGTTACAGCTTCTATAAATTATAAAATTAAATGGTGACATGTTGAACTGGTCACCAACAAATTACCACTATTACAAAAATAAATTATAAAATAAAACCTCAAAAATTCGTAACTAGAGTAGAAAAATGGTAACATAACCCAAAAAAACAAACAACGCTTGAAAATATCACAAAAGTACCAAAAAAAAACACACAAAAAGCGTGACATAACAAAAAAAAGCGTATTGAGACCACAAAATTTCATAACAAAAATACTAAAAATATAAATAACCAAGAAAATGCATAACAAAATCATAAAAACATGTAACTAAGCCACATCAATGAATAACAACGGTAGTTAATTAAATGACCATGAAAATGCATAACGATGACCATAAGATTTATAACATGACCACAAAATTGCGTAATTACAAACATAAATTACATAATATAACCGCAAACATGCATATCAAATCTACTTGAAAAATAAATAACCAAAACATCGCATACCCTGAACAAAAAAATGAGTAACAAAACTAAATAATACATAATATAACCACACAATACGTAATCATACTAGATTAATACATAATAAAGATAAGGCAGTAATTCAATGATCAAAACAATACATAACTATAACCCCAAAATACATAACATGACCGCAAGATACATAACAGGACTACAAAAATATGTATGTGCGCCACAAAATTGAGTAACAAATGTACTTGAAAAATAAACAACTAAGAAAATTCATAATCTAAACTCCACTATCCGTAACACAACCACAAAAAATATTATATAATCACAACTACATGTAATCATGATAAATTATTGCGTAATAAAAATAAAATAAAATAATATATGAGTAAAGTCGACTAAAAAATTGATTGTGCAATTCTTTTTATGTTAATCGATTATAAGACCGATTGATTTATAACTTTTTATTAATTGATTACATAATCAATTATTGCATAACAAAGACAATAAAAAAAAGTATAACAACTGATTATACAATCATTTATATATATATATATATATATATATATATATATATATATATAAAAATAAATAAAGATAGATATATAGGCAATGTGTCGATGTGTAACATTATCATAATATCTAAAAAGAAGGCTTGTGGTCTAACTTGAGAGAGAGAGAGAGAGAGAGAGAGAGAGAGAGGGGGGTACATATATGAGTAGATAGATAATTGATTATGTATTATCATAATAACGTTCAAGTTAAAAGGCGAGAGTAACTATATTAAAGTGATCTTATTTGCACACATTCTAACCACTCATGTGATACCCGACCCTTAATTATCTTTACTTAATTACAAAAATAGGAATTGTTAGAGTTAAATTGATAGATTAATAACTTTTAAGATAAATTAAAAAATATATAGAAGTTGTAGGGACTGAAGTATAATTTTACAATTTAATTTAACACGGCAGGGGTGACTCACCAATGGACGCTTCTTTCCTTTGTTTTGTTTGGATTTTTGTCCATAAAGTGATAGAGAGACACACGGACACATGGACAGAAGAAAGAATGAAAGAAAATAGAAAGATTGGGAGATTAGAGAAATAATCTAGTGCAGTTAGCCTTTGATCATAAAAGACATGGGTGTAGATTAATGGGGAGATGATGTCGGATAGATGTAAAATTTTAGTATGTTGTTCATGGCTGATAAATCAACATCTCAAATGGTCCTGATTTTGATTTGAGGTAAGCAGGAGGCATACAATATGCTTTCTAAAACTCCGGAGTTATTTCTTAAATTATCTGATTTTGTATTCCATTGAGCAAGAGTGCTATA
>BRYF01000010.1:3307500-3320000 GCA_030159135.1 Actinidia polygama
CCCAAAGGAATGATGTTGAACTTTTAATCAAAACCAAGAAAAAAAAATTCTGAATGTATTTTTTGGATCCGTAAGGATTAATAGATTCCTTGAATGGAAGATGGTATTTAACCATATCCTTGCTGAAATTTTTACAACTGTGCCTTCTTTCTACATTGCTGGGGAGAAGACTCAGAAGAGTTTATGAGAAATGGACAAAAAATTTATTGAGCAATCTCAATAGAGTTCTTAATTAGCCAGTTATTAAAATCTGAAGCATATCAACTAGAACAAATTGGAGTGTAGGAGGGAATATTCCTTCAACTTGAGGCACTCCAGGCTAGTATCTTCATCTTTTTGTCTAGCCTTCCATTAGGTCCTTGTGACTTGAAATTGCTTCCTTCTTGACAACTCAACATGATCTCATGTCGTTTTGAGTTTTATCCTTTCATCTAATCTTCTAAATTAAATTCACTTTTTCTCTTTATATTAAGCCATTTACTAGGATTTATCAATTCACGCAGTTCATACCACATTAGCCTTTCCATGGGTTAATGAACTTAACATGGAAGTTGATGAAGATGCTTTTCTTTGATGGCATGTGCAGTTAGCTTGATGTTCATTATTAGGTCCCGTTTCCTAACACCTTAAGTTTTTGCGGAGGTTCTGGGTTCAAGCCTTGTCACTTCTGTTATATTTTCCATTGTGCATTCTGTTCTTCTCGCGATTATGCACCTTGTTTAAGTTGGTATATTTGTCTCTCCACGTGTGATTCATAGTTGCACCTGACGGGAGTCTTGTTAGCTTAATGTACATTATTCGAGCCCATTTGTTAGAACTTATGCTTTTGGGATAATTAGTGATCTATCAGCATGCAAATTTTTTTATTATCTTCTTATGTGAGTATCCAGATTCTAGTGTGAGATGGGCGAGGAAACTTTTTTCTTGTTTTTGTGGGCATATCACCTTGTAACTCATTTCTTTGGCCGAGCATCCTTCGGGCATCGATCGATCGGCCGCTGTGTCATTGTCTTCTTTTAGTTGTCTGATCACGCTCGAATAAGAAATAGAGGTTTTATATTGCATGCCCTTATCCTGAACTGATCGGTATAAGACTTTAAGTCCAATGCCAATGCCTTAAGCCACCAAATCAGATGTTGGTCTTTGATCCATCGCCAATCAAATGACAACGGTGCAAGTTTCGATCGATATTTGGAGAGTTGAAATATCCAGTTGGATAACTTTCAACATTTCCGTTATTAATCCTTTTTGTAATTTGTTCAGTGTCTGAGTCTCGGAGTTGTACGTGTCTCAATTACAGCCAATTCCCATCTCTTTCCCTATTGAGTCTCTCCTGCCTTTAGTTTGTAGAGGTTTGTATCATTTCGTGTGTAGGGGTGAACCAGTTGGGATGCTGTGAATCAGAGAAAGGTCTCCGGGACCAGGTGGCCTCTCTTTTCAAAATGGAATTGCTTTACTATCATTTGCCTTGTTATACTCTGTGGCATCCTTTGCTCAATTTGGGTTGGAGTCGTCAGACCTTGATTGCCTTTTCATGGATGACAAAAGTTAGAACTCTACCCCAAGAAATCATTTTTAGAAACGTTCTTTATATTGACTAATTCTAGGATGCAATTTCCCTTCTTCCCTTATTCTTTACATTTTTCTTGTAAAAGAAGTGTACACATAGTATAGATTTCTCACATGTTTTCCAAGTTCAATTGAGTGTGATAGAACATTTTGTAACCTGGAGGAATTTATTCTTGTTAGTTGACTGATGGTGTTATGATCCTGATAACTGGAAGCTACCCTAAGTTTTGTTGCATGGAAACCTATTTTAAGTTTTGGTTGGTAGAAACTATTGCTCGCTTCAACTAATTATGAATAATTCTATGAAGATTGCAGAAAAACATAACTTTTTAATATTTGAAGATCGTAAATTTGCTGACATTGGTAACACGGTGACAATGCAGTATGAAGGGTGAGACTTGCTTTTCTTTGTTTCTTCTATGTTACTTTTATATTGTTGTTACTGATGTCCTGACGCTTGATTGAGGGTTTCCAATGTTGTTTACAGTGGTATCTTTCATATATTGGATTGGGCAGATATAGTTAACGCTCACATAGTCTCAGGTCCCGGGATTGTGGATGGTCTGAAACTCAAGGTTTGCACTTGTAGTTTGACTTGATATTAAGTTGGACCATTGTAACTCCTAAATCTAGTTATCTCTAATTTTATGAACATTCGACTATTTTAGGGTTTGCCTTGTGGTAGGGGCCTGTTGCTCCTTGCTGAAATGAGTTCAACCGGTAACCTTACCAAGGGAGACTACACAACTGCAGCAGTCAAAATTGCGGAGGATCATTCAGATTTTGTCATTGGCTTTATCTCCGTTAATCCAGCATCATGGCCAGGTGGACCAGGAAATCCGTTGCTTATTCATGCAACCCCAGGAGTTCAAATGTTGAAAGGTGGTGATGCTTTGGGCCAGCAATATAACACTCCCTCTTCTGTAAGTTCTTTTATTTCTGTCTCATGGATTGCCTCGAAATTAACCCGAGGCAAATAAAATTTTCGCCTTCTATGAAGGTTTGTCAAGGTTCTGCATCGAAGCTTGAGGAAGAAAAAAAGAAAGAAATAGGGGAAGTAATGAATATTACACAATGAGGGTGTTTGGTAATGCTGAATTTATATTAGAATCGCTTATTCAAAATGGAGCTTCCAAGAATCATTTTCTTTTCAGCTTTTGTAAGTTGTTTTTGACCTATGAGCAGAAGTTGTGCCAAACACTCATTGACACAACTTTCAAGACAGCAAAAAATAGAAATTGTAGCTTAGAAGCTGTGTCAAACATGCATAATATAGGCAACTATATATTTAGTTATTTTTACTCTTAAGGAAATTGGATAGGAATGCATAAGCACCACTACATCAATATTCCTACAGAGATTAAATTATTTACATATGCAAGTGTAAATAATGGGTTTATACGCATCCAATCGTTCATCAACACATCATGAATTTGTTGAGAATACTTAGCTAAGTTCCTTGATTTTCTAACAAATTCATGATGTGTTGATTAGATGTACGTAAATTTCATGTTTACGCTGCCTGCAAATATAATTTAATCTTATTACTAAATACATCTTCAGTTTTTTGTTTTTATTTTCTGATTAATTTGTTGATGCCTCGTGAAAATGACATAAATGGTTGTTTCAGGTCATTTCTGATAGAGGTAGCGATATCATAATCGTGGGTCGTGGAATTATAAAAGCAGCAAATCTAGAGGAGGCAGCTCGCGAGTATCGGCTGCAAGGATGGGAAGCATACTTGCTCAATTGCAAATGAGACCCCAACAAGCGTAGTCTGCTTCTTCGCTTTCACAAGTTGCCCAATGATTAGATGAGTTTTGCTCTGCGCTCGATCTACTATGACCCGTTTTAGGCACATCATGTGCATACTTATTTGGATATCGAGGTTTTGATTCCGGTTTAGTATATATGAATTCCATTGTGGTTTTTGCCATTGTGAGCCATTCTTTGATTCTGGGGTGGTTTCTCGAAATCTTACTCCCTGCTGTTGCTACTTTCAAAAAACAGTTTTGCAAAACGTTTTTCATAAAATGCTTTTTGTTGAGTGGAAATAGTTTCCAAGAATTTGTAAACATCATTTCGATGTTTCTTTCCTAAATGGGTTTTTTTTCTACAAAAATTTCTTGTAACAAGTTTCGAAAATGGTTAACCAAACATGTGTTCAATGTTTTTTAAATAACAAAAATAGAAAACAAATAAGTAAACCAGACTCTGCATTCTCAAATGGAGTTCCGGTAAAGCTTGTTTTTCATTTTTTTCAGGGAACAATCATTTTATTCTCTTTCATTCTCTTTCTATAATCTTGTGAGGTAGACTGGGTACATAAGGTATAGGACATAAAGAATCATTATGAAAAAACATGCGCTTAGTACAAAAATCAATTAAACAATACTGTTAGGAAATAGACTCAACAATATAAAATCTATTTAACTCCCTCCCGCACGAAACCGGTGTTTGTAATGGAAATCAGCGCATCCATATAAGCAAAGGATCCAAATGGAGAACAAATTCAAAATGAGAGACTTAAGTCGGGACCTCTAGAGGAGAGAGATGCTAGATGAAATCGCCTGGGGATCTTTGTCGTCCGCATCGTCGTCCGATGCATCATTCAAATCGGCAATAGCTGCTATCATTTCTGCCTGTTGGCTGGCCTCAGAAGCTGCTATCATGTCTGAGGCAATGTTTGGTTATCAAGAAGACGAAAGAATTAACCAATGTCTATCAATCTAATATGTATGCAATTGTAACGTGAAAACGAATGTGCATTATGAAAAGATGTGCAATCTCCAATGTGCAAAAATCTATGATCTGTAATGTGACCGATGTGACAAAAACAACTCAGATGATGCAATGTTTGGTTACCAAGAAAAGGAAAGAACTGTCCAATTTCTATCCATCTACATTTCTTTACATTCACATTCATTTGTATGTGCAAAAATAGGTATATGCTACGAATATCAATAATCACCGAATCAATGTGACAAAAACAACTTAACCGACGCAATGTTTGGTTTACCAATCTATAGTTATATACACACATACATATGTATGCAATACCAATGTGTAAAAATATGTATATTCTGCAAAAATCTATAATCTCCAATGGGTGTTTGTTGGTAAAATCTTTTATGGATGTTTCTTTATGAATTCATTTATGGGTGTTTCTCGATTGAATTGTAAATATAGATTTCAAACTATCTGTGTTTGGTTGTCAAGAAAATGAAGGAATTGCAGTAGCAACTAATCACACAATCTGTTCTACTTGTTTGGATGCATCAGAGAAAAGATTCAAGAAATTCGTGAAAGAATTGAGTTTTTTTCTTGATGAACAACAAGTAATTACTGCAAATTTGGTTCTGGATTTACGTTGCTGGAGGTGGTCTGATCATGCTCTTCTGAGGAATGACTTTGTTTTTGCTTCTTTGATGATGAATCAACATTTTCTTCTCCAGAAACCCTTTTCTCAGAGGCCTTTGTATCTGCGGCAGCAGTTGATGATGGGCTTGAAGAAGACAGGTTTTGTTCTTCTGTAACATTCACTGCCTTCTCTTCTTCTGAATCTATTTTTTCTCTGATATCAGACATCTTCTTGGTACTTTCTTGAATGTGGTGAGTAGTTTCTGATTGCAGAGAGATAGAGATAGAGATGGGCTTTTTTTCTTTGGGAGTGGTTAGTATATATGGGAGAGAGTTATGAGGTTATATAGCTACTGATATATGTGCAGTTACTAGTTAGTTATTTGTTGCAGTCTTGTTTAGTCAGAGAGAAAGAGGAGAGAGAGAGAGAGAGAGAGAGAGAGAGAGAGAGAGATTCTTGGGTGGTTAAGATATACAGTTGATGGTAAAACATTCCTCTGATCTCTTTTTTGGGTTCTGGCTTTGATCATATGAGGAGTGGACCTTATGTGTACTAGATGTATGATGTATCTACAAAATAGATCACTAGGGGCAAAAATTAAGAGGGAAAAAGTACTTGATCTCAGTTAATTTGGGTTAAATATTAATGCAGGCTAATGATTCTATATCTATTTTTTAGTTACCCGTCTGCCCTGGCATGGGATTTTCATGTCCAGCGGAAATTCCTTTCCCTTAGGGTTGGCAACGGGGCAGGTGGGTATTAAAAAACTCGCCCCCGAAACCTGCCATACAACCTTGAACCCGCCTACCCAGTGGGTTTGCAATCCTACCCTCGGGGATTCTCAAATTACCTGCCTCGCCCCGCACTAAAGTACTATTTAAAATTTCACATTGCAATTTCCATTTTGTAATATAGCGATAGTAGAAACACCCATTTTGATACCATTAAGTAAGCAAAAAAAAAAATATAGAGAAAAACAATATACAAACCCTATATATACACACGAGAGTATAAGTGAAATTACTAAATATAGCAGGGGTATTATAGTGAAATAATAGTTGGTGCAGGGGCAGGGAGAGTTTCGGGAATTTTGTAAAACTTGTACCCTACCAGCTCTTGGTCGGGTAGTGCAATCCATACGGTTAGAAAAATGGTTTAAAACCGCCCCTTTAGTCTGCATATGGGTTGGTACCCGTCGGGTCCTTTTTTTCTGCCATCCCTACTTCCCCTTGGAGCTGGGGTTGAGCAGTAACAACTCACGGATTTAGTAACTGAACGATTCATCGACTACTGTTGCAATCTCAACTTATCAACTAACAGGGTTTGCTGACAGAAAATAAACATCGAAATCTAAATGAACTCTCCTTGCTTCTTGCTTACAAGGGGAAGCAAGGAAAAAATATATTTATACTGAAAAAATTGGTAATCACTGAGGCAATGTGACCTAAACAACTTAAACTGATTCAGTGTTTGGTTTTTGTGGGAGGAAAGATTTGACCAGTGCCTATCGATCTGTAGTTATATTCACACATACATATGTATGGAATTGCAATGAGCAAAAATATGTATTCTGCAAAAATCTGTTGATCTGTAATGTGACCAATGTGAAAAAAAACTACTTAGCTGGTGTTTTGGTTATCGAAAAAATGACAGAATTGAGCAATGTCTATCAATCTATAGTTATATACACATACACCCATATGTATGCAATAGCAATGTGCAAAAATATGTATATTATTCTACAAAATATCAATAATCAATCATCGATGGGTGTTTTTTATATTAAATCTTTTATGGGTATTCCTTTATAAAATCCTTTATGGGTGTTTCTTGATTGAGCTGTAATGAAAGTTGACAAACTAGCAGTGTGTGATTGCCAAGAAAAGGAAGGAACTGCAGTAGAAATCTAATCACATCCTGTTCTTCAATGCATCCCAGTATATATACTTTTGAATACTTGCATATATATCATATATACACATATATGTGCGTGAATAGAACTATGGAGTACTACTTGACGACGAACAAGTAATTACTCCAAATTTGGTTCTGGATTTACATTGATGGTGGCGGTCTTATTATGCCCTTGTGAGGAATCAACATTTTCTTCTCCAGAAACCCTTTTGTCAGAGGCCTTTGTCTCGGCAGCGGTGATTGAAGAAGATGGGTTTTGTTCTTGTGAAACATTGATTGCCTTCTCTTCTTTTGTATCAATTTTTTCTCTGATATCAGACATTTTCTTGGTGCTTTCTTGAATGTGGTGAGTCATTTCTGAGAGAGAGAGAGAGAGAGAGAGAGAGAGAGAGAGGCCTTTTTTCTTTAGAAGCAATTAGAATATATAGGTGACAGTTATGAGGTTATATAGCTGATTTATGTGCAGTTAGGAGTTGGTTATTTGTAGAAGTCTTGTTTAGCCAGAGAGTGTTGGGTGGTTAGTCTTGTGTTACTATTTACTAATGCATTTTCCATAATTGCTAGGTAATGAAGCTGACCAATTTGGTTGCTCAATAGTACCATTACCAGATGAGGACTTGTGAAATTTGAATGGCCAATTTATTCGTGGACTGTTTTTACTCTAAGGCACATCAACCCAGAATTTAGGGGTGTCCACGGATCGGATTGGACCGATTCTGTACAAAAACAAGAACTGAACTGATGGTAACGGCTCCACTGAATTGAGAACCAATCCTAACTGTTAGCCTAATTGGAACCGAACCAGAAAAATTGTCCGGTTCTGCTTTGGTCCGGTTCTGACCTATTTGTAAGGTCAAAATCGTAGCAGATTCAATCTAACATTCAAATGCCAAAGCTGAACATCCAAAATATTAAACCTAACATCTAAATTCTAAAATAACATAACTTAACATTCAATTCCAAAAGAAGCGGAGCACATCAGCCACAAATTAAAAACTCAATAAATTAATATAACATCCAAAAACAAGTTGTAGTTTTAGGGAGGGTTCAGCATATACACACTTACATATTGGTCACGTTCAGTTCGAACCACGGTTTTAGAATAATAGAACCAGAATTGTAACGTATACAACGGTTCTCTATTTTGGAAACTAGAACTGGACCATTTGGACTGTAGATCCAGATCAAAACATGTAGTTCGGTCTGGTCCGGTTTATCGGTTCTTCCCTTTTTTTGTGAACCATGATTCTACTTCTATCCTAATCCCAAGTTGCTCACATTTACTCTTGCGGAAAAAGGCTTTGTTTTCCTAACTTGAAACTGATTTATTCAAAACCAACAGTTTTAGCTGACAACAGTACATATAGAAAATCTGAATCAGACGATGCATGCTGCAGGATGTAACAATGTAAGACTTGTACTATCCTTGCTTCCTATGATGAATTTGCAAGAGGACTGAGAGCTATCGATTCATTTGATAGAAAATACTTTTATTACGAGTACTCGTAAAGAGTTCTTCTGCTTATAAATGATCAATCACCAGTGCTGCCATTTTCAGTGCCATGACATGGGCTTTTCAAGTCCAGCAGAAATTTGCTTCCCCTTGGAGCTACCATTTTGACACCATCCTCCATCATCACCATGTTTATATTATTTCTGCTCGTTCTATGATTCCCATTGACAAAGTTTTATGTGCTGCCAAATTGAGTCAGATTAGTCTCAGCCTCGTATTACGAAGCTGTTAAGTTTCTTAAGATCATTTCTCCGCCTACTATCTGCTGGGAGATTTGAAAGTCTAGAAATGAATCGAGATTTAGGGAGTTTGGTGATGTTGTTGCTACTGCTAACTTGTCCATTGTTTCATTGTTTTAATCTTAACCTCGTCAAGTCCAAGCCAACTAAACTGCAAATGGTTTGGTGGCTTAGGTTCCCAATTGTGTTTCGATTATGGATTTTCTCTTGTTTCCATTGATTTAGATTCTGCCATTTCGGGTGAACGTTTTGAGTGATGCCTGTGACTCTACCTGGCAGTGTTTTACAGATATTTCCAAGATCAGGAGGCTTATGGTTGACAACAATTTTTCTGTTCCCACTGTTATAGAAAAGCTAATAGTGTGGCTGGCGCTCCATAAAAATTGGCGCTGTGACGATCACGTTTTTGGTTGTCACGATTTTTTGACTCTCTGATATCGAACGTCTCTTGAACATGGATAGGCCGACTATGTCTATTTAAGCCAACTCAAAGAGTGAGATGTAAATGGTTGTATAACACGTTTCTTTAGAATTTCACAATCAGAATGTATCGCATAGCCGTAGCCATGAATCGATTAATGTCCGATTTAAACAGATGGTTCTTGCAGAAAAATGCTTTGCATTACTAACTTGAATCTGTTCTATTCAAAATCAAAATCTAAATCTAAAGATGTATGACTGTACAAGTGCTACTAATGGAATCTAAACTAGAGCTATCTATTCATTTGATAGAAAATCACTTTTACTTCTAGTACAACGGCTCCATTTCACTACCCAACAGCGATTTCCTTCCCCTTGTAGCTTCCCCTATGACTCGACCCTCCATAATCGCCTTGTTTACCGTCTTCCTCCTGTTTTTCGCTGCTAGATTGGGCCAGATTAGCCTCGCCCTCTTTTTTCACACACACAATGAGGAAGTGTTTCTCGTGTGAAGGCTCAACCGGATTGTAAAACTGGATCACATCCATAGCCTTCAAATCCTTCTCTTTCACGAACCCATCCCACCCTACCATAATCATGTAAGCTTCGGAATTATACCGCATGACATCCATGTACCAGTCTTTGTTCTGATCATCGGTAAATTTCACTATCTCCACCTTCCTAGTTCTCGGAGGAATCTGAATCGCGGGGAAATGTCTCATCACTTCTCCTGTCGGAAGAAAAAGCCTAAGGTACTCAACATCACTAGGGCTCAACTCAAGCTGAAACAGAAAATTTCCCCTCCTGAACTCGGTAATTTCAGGTAAATTTCGATTTCTTCTAACAAATTCAATCGCGAAATGGTGATTGTTCAAGCGCGGAACAGGTTGGTAGAATGAAATCACATCCTGGGGTTTCAAATTGTACTCATTAACAAAATCTGGCCAAAGCCTGATGAACATGCAGGCGTCTTCGTCGAGGTAGTGTATGACCGGGATGAACCATTCGTGGTTTCCAACGGTGAGGTGTAGCGTTTGGGGATTGTTGGATCCTTCGGGAACGGATAGAGGAGGGAGATGTTGTGCTGCTGATTGCATGGGAATGAGGAATCTGTTGCTGTGAGGTACTTCCCTTTCAAAGAGGTAGATATCGTCAGGCCAGTCTCCGTCATTCGAATCAGAATCGGATTGGTCATCCAAATAGGCGGGAGCTGCTCCCATTTGTGCCTGCTGGTTGACCACCTCAAACGGGTATCTGCAACGGAGAAGGAAGAATTAACCAATGTCTATCAGTCTAATAGGATCTATACACACACATTCATATGTATGCAATTGCAATGTGCAAGAATTAAGTATATTCTTTGAATATCGATACTGTCCGGTATACAAGAATCTATGATCTGTTATGTGACAGAAACAACTTACTTGATGCAATGTTTGGTTACCAAGAAAATGAAAGACTTAGACCAATGTCTATCAATCAACAATGCTATACACACACATACATATGTATGCAATTGCAATGTGCAAGAATTATGTATATTTTGCGAACATTGATATTCTCCGACAAAAAACTTACCTGATGCAATGTTTGTTTACCAAGAAAAGGAAAGAATTTACCGATGTCTATCAATCAAATGCGATTGCAATGTGCAAAAATATGTGTATTATGCAAATGTCGATTACCTCCAATGTGCAAAAATGCTACGATCTTGAATGTGGCCGATTTGACGGAGGCAATGTGATAAAAACATCTTAGCTGATGGAATGTTTGGTTACTATGGGGTTGTAGGATGGAAGGAAATTGAGTGAAGACAAGGTGGTGGTTAACAAGTGATTTCCGATGGCTAGATGCTATTCGACCGAGCTTGCAAAACAGCAACAGTGAGAAGGACTGCCTGAAAATGGTCCGGGATGGCTCTACAACGGTCAAGTTAGTGGCTCGAGAATATGAAAGAAGAAAGAGTAGGAGAGAGAATTCTTAACTCTGGTTCTTAGAGAGAGAGTAAAAAGAGATAGTGAGAGTGGCCTCCCTTGAGAGAGATGATGTGTCTCCTTTTATAGCTCAGCTTGACGCGTTTGAGGATGTGCCAACTGACGTGTAAGTGAGTAGGCGGCTGATCCAATCATGTTTCTAGGGTGTAGTTGATAGCTAGGCCATCGCATCATCGGTAGAGGAGACTTGTCGTGTATGTTACACTTACCAAGAAAATGAAAGAATTGATCAATCTCTATGAATATATAGTTCTAGCATACATATTCATAATGTAAAAAATGGATAATCTCCAATGGGAGTTTGTTTGTAAAATCTTTTGTGTGTGTTTCTTTATAAAATCCTTTATGGGTGTTTCTTGATTGAGTTGTAAAGAAAGATGACAAACTAGCAGTGGTTGGATGTCAAGAAAATGAAGGAATTCCAATAGAAACTGATCACATCCTGTTCTTCTACTTGTTTGAATGCATCCAACTATATATACTTTTGAACATTTGCATATGTATCACCACCCGCACACATTTGATTGCGTGTAGAACTATAGATTTACAGAAAAACAGAGAGAAGATTCAAGAAATTCATGAAATAATCGAGTAATTACCCCAAATTTGGTTCTGGATTTACGTTGCTGGTGGCGGTCTGATCATGCTCTTCTGAGGAATGACTTTGTTTTTGCTTCTTTGACGATGAATCGACGTTTTCTTCTCCAGAAGTCCTTTTGTCAGCGGCCTTCGTATCAGCAGCGTCGGTTGATGGGCTTGAAGAAGACGGGTTTTGTTCTTCTGAAACACTCGCTGCCTTCTCTTCTTCTGTATCGTTTTTTTCTCTGGTATCAGACATTTTCTTGGTACTTGTGGTAAGTAGTTTCTGATTGCTGAGAGAGAGAGAGAGAGTGGCTTATGTTGGTGACAGTTATGGGTTGTATAAGCAATGAATGGAAGTTACTAGTTCGTTATTTGTTGCAGTCTTGTTTAGCCAGAGAGTTTTGGAGGGGGAGAGAGATTCTTGGGTGTTTAATCTATAAAACTGATAGGTAAAACATTCTTGTGATCTCTGCTTGCTCAATAATACCACCTTAGGTAATGCAGCTGACAAGTTTGGTTTCAAGGCTTTGTTTTCCTAACTTGAAACTATTTTATTCAAAATCAACATTTTCAACTTTTTTTTTTGATAACTTGGTATCCGACTCAAGAACGATTCATTCGGGGAATCAATCTCGCCGTTCACTAGCAGGTATGAATTGACCTAATTCAGAAAAATGTTTTGTCTCTCTACCTTTCCTTTTTTTTATTTATAATTTTGTCATACCAACGAAGCAATTTCTACCATACCAACTGTTATAGCACCTCACTACCGCCACCATCCTTTGACCACCAATATCTGGCGACTGGAAACTCGCTGAAAAACCTCCGACCGACCAACATCATTTTTACGTCGAAAGTACTAAAAAAAATAAGGGTTTGTTAGCTATTAAAAAAAATTAAAATTTGCA
>BRYF01000010.1:3360000-3362500 GCA_030159135.1 Actinidia polygama
AGCCTCATTGCTCCTGAGAACCCTTCTCCTGTTGCAGATGCAGAGGCTATCAGAAAGGCTGTTCAAGGTGATCACTTTATCACTATTTTGCTATAAATATATTTTTTTTAATAGTGATTACAAATGAGAGCGAGTCTCGGTATAACAGTAAAGTTATTCCATTGTGACCTAGTAGTCACGTGTTCGAGTTGCAAAAATAGTTCAACCCTTTCCATTCCAGCAGTGGCGGGAGACTCGTGCACTGGGATAGCCTTTTTACGGGTGGTTACATATTTTAATTCAAGTTGGGATCATTCTATAAATTCAATTGTTAAATCATGTAGGTGGTTCTGATTTGTGAATTATAGATTTTGGGGGCTTTTTTGTACTCGTGATCCTATGAAAAAGAAAGAAAAGAAGAAAATAACACGCTTTGAATTCCTGTCTCAAATTTGATCTCTACGACAGGACGAGTTTTTTTGGATCTGAATCGTGTGATAGAGAGAGGTTTTGGAGGGAAAAGCGAGAATAGAATCCGAACAGAAAATGGGTCTTTTGTTTGGAAACATTTTTGTAAAGCACATCTCAAAAACTGTTTTGTGAAAACAAAGTCTCACAACGTTAAAATAAAATATTCAATATTTAGTGGAAATAAATTTTAACAAAGTTAGAAAACAGAAAACAAAATGAAACCAAAGTACCAAACGGTATGGTTCAGTATAAGACTTTTTTTTTCATCTAGTGATTTTTTTCTTCAAATTAGGTGAATTTTTTTATATTTTCTGATTCCTCTCGTAAAGAGAAACATGAAAAATATAATATTTTAATCAAACGAGAAAAAAAGCTTACTAAAATCAAAAAAACTTGAAAATCAATAAATTAAAAAAACCAAACCCAAACTATGCTTATATTATTTTGGATTAATTATACTTTGTCCCCATATTGATCGTCCCCATTTTGGATCTTAGACAAAAACTTTTCCCACCTACGATTAATTTTCTTCAATTAACACCATTCCCTTAATTCCATACAAAGTACAAATCTCTCACACATACCCATATCCCTACCCGCGCAAGGTATCCTGATCCATACCCATACCCATACCCATACCCGCCCAAGGTATTCTGGTCCATACCCATACCCCATACCCATACCCATACCCATACCCATAATCCTAATCCTAATCCTAATCCTAATCCTAATCCTAACACAAACCCTAACCCAACCCAGATCCCCAATTACTGCCTTGCCCCAACCTAGAACCCCCCCACCCCTGGCGGGCACCCTATACCCCAACCACACACACCCAATTGGGGAAGGGGTTTCGGGGTTTTTATTTTGGGATAGGGTTGAGTATAATTAACCCCATTTTTTTTTTAAACTGTTTTTGGAAATAAGAGTCATATGGTTATCATATCTTATTCAATCTTTTAGTAAAAATGTTTTATGATTAAGAAATTGAAAACATCTGACTTCTTTTCCAAAAAATAAGTTTGGAAAATAATTTTGAAAATCGTCAACCAAACAAGTATAGTGAAAAGAATAACAGAAAACAAAAGTGAAACAAAACGGGGATTCCATTAGACTTGGGTATGATTAGTGTTGGAGTTAGGGATAGTAAACTGCCAATTCGCCCCAAATCCATACCAACCCGCGCTGCAACCGGCAATTTAAGAGGGTGAGCGGGTTGGGTTGGGCAGGTGGTAAGCTCATTTTTTTTCCCGTGGGTTTGGTGAATTGCAGGCTCAATTTTTCTAACCGCTACTAAGCCGACCCAACCTGTCTATATACATGTATTAATAAATATACTACGGAGTACTATGCATTTTTTTCACACAAAACTTATTGTTATGGGATTTATTCTCACTTAATTTATTATGCTATCAATTGTTAAATTTATTTTCTCTGTCATATTTGTAGATTTTGATTTTTCCATTACATCCAATGTGTTGGAGAAATCCATTAATCTAAAATTACGTCGTTTTACATCATAAATATTGATAACTTTAGAGTCTTTGATCACAATTCTGTTGATTCACATTATTAATCACATTATTTTTCATACAATAAATCAACGATTGCTACACGATTCATTTTTTTAGATTCTTTTTGACTTTAGTGTAATTTTTTAATTTTTAATTTTTCAGTTTGTCTTGATTATAGGAATCGAGAATTATTATTATTATTATTATTATTATTATTATTACAAAAAACTACTAAAATCCATATCATCCAAAATTGAATATTTTGTTTTGATTAATTTGGAGTTACTATTATTTTTTTACTTTTTAAACTTCTTTAATTAATACGGCCAAATTTATTTGGAGAGAGAACCAGCTAGAAGAGAGGGTCACTATGGTTAGAGAGAGATGAAAAAAGCAAGACGAGAAAGAAAAAAAAGTTGAGTTTGTAATATAAAATTACGTAGTTTTAATGCCGTGTAACACAAAACGACGTCGTTTCAGTGTAATGAACATCTCCGTTACATTAAATGAGGATCAAAATTCCATATTTGTACTTA
>BRYF01000010.1:3382500-3385000 GCA_030159135.1 Actinidia polygama
TTTGATTTGGGTTTTGACCCAAATCAACTATTTAGGTTATTTTAGGTTGACTATTGATGTGAATTTTACCGTGATGTCTCTGATTTTTGGCAGAAAACGTTTCCCACGCCAGGACTGACTGATTCCGTCCAAGAATTGGATGAGCCGTCCAAAATTGGACTAACTAGACTCGAATATTGATAGTTTAGGGCGAATTAGATAGAATAGATAGCTGAGGGATGACAGACAAATTTGAGATAGTTTAGTGGATAAAAACTTAATTTTCCCCAGGGCAATCGGGAAGCGATCATCACCACGACACACCGCCCACGCCCCCACCCACCCCCATCGAACCCTTCGCAGATCTGGAAACTCTGCTGATCAGAGAGAGACTCTGTTAACAGGTTCGAAAATCAAGCATCGATAAATGGCCGATGGTCGGCCCCGTCGTGCCGAAAAGCTTCGTTACGTTCGTTCCGGTGTTCAAAGCTCGATGAAGGAGCGCGGGATTTTCTACTCTCTCTCTCCTCTGTTCGATTCTGGAAGGGGAAGGGAAAGGGAGGTGGCGGCGGTGGAAGAGGAAACGTGAACGGAGTGGCGGCGTGCGGTGTGTCTAGGTTAGAGTTCGTGCAACAATTTGGGAGTTATGGTGTAGTGAGAATAAATTCAAGATCTTAAATTTCAGTTAGGGTGTACTAAGAAACGATGTTTTACTGAGACCAAAATGGTCTGCATTTAGAAGCTCCTGTGTTAGCTGCGAGTTTGTTTTTACCAATTTAACCTTACAAGCTAATTTCTTTACATAATTCTAAACGCCCACCCATCCTTATCATGGACCTCTCCACGCCTAAACTAAACCTATCCACACAACCCTTTCTTGGGTGACTGACTGCAGAGGAGGACCGCAAACCTAACCCCAAAATATAAGGGCGTGTTTGGATTAATATTTGGTGAAAAAAAATAAAATAAAAATAAAAAAATTGGAGGATTTAACCGTTTTACCGGTGGCGGAATCAGAATTTTGATATTCAATTAGTGGATTCCACGTAAGGTAAAGATATCTAAGCCTAATATTATAATATGTACTCATCTAAAAATACAATAAATGTGGTAGTGGTGGTGGTTGTCGTCACCGTTCGTCTCATAAAAAGATAGAGTTAGAGAGTACAGAGTTGCGTGGAATTTAAGAAAGAGAAGAAAAATGACGTAGTAGACAAGTAAGCAACTGAACTTTATTTTTTGAAAATGAAACGATGATTTGTTAGGAGTTAAATGATACATACACTATTTATACCAAACTAGTATTGGATGATTTTTTCGTGGTCAAGTCTCCGCTTGAATGTTTTCTTGTGTCTCATCTAACTCTTCATTTTAGACTTTATCCAACATCGTTCCCTGAGAGCATAGCTACCATATAAAATGGGTGATGCAAGCATTAGGTGCTCGCTTTCCGTCCAAATAATTAATTAGTCTTGAGGTAGTTAGGGAACATATTGGAATGAAATTAAGTTTTTTAAGGCCTTAATTGTGTAAATCAAAACTATAGAGACCAAAGTGAAACTTTAATCAAAATACAGAGACCAATGGCGAAATTTACAGTAATAGAACAAGTAATTGGATTATTGGAGATTGTTATCGAAGCAAAAGTTCAAGTCGTGTAATGTGTTTGAAGGGATTTGGGTTTATGACGATTCTCTCTGCCACTCGTCGGCGTGTTCGTATATTCGAAAAGAATTCGACCGCCTCAAGTATGGAAACTCCGATCATGGCTACCTCAATGTTGATTCTTAAAATGAATTGAATTTCTTTTTTTTTTTTGTCGAGCATATATTGTAATTATAAAGTGGTAATCAATAATTGTTAATGGTGTAATTTTAGTATAAAAAATATCAGGTGACTTAAAAAATACACGAAATGGAGTATTTCCTTTTAACAATAGTATAGCAAGCTAGCTAGTATGCTTGTAAAAAAGTTTGCTCGACCCGTCATGAAAAACATCGTGTTCGGGTGAACCCGCCCAAAGCCCATTGACTCCTGCAAAAAATTGGGTTGAGCCGCCCCAAATTCAAAAATTCTAAGGCACAAGCCCATCCAAAGGCTCAAGGTTGGATGGGATTTGGGCTTGGGTCATTGTGCGCTCGGGATTGGCAGGGCAGGCGGACTTCGGCCCATTTTTAATTTTTTGAACAATGTTGACAGTGTGTTGGTTACTAACTTAATATCTTTTTTTTGTTTTTTGTTTGGGGGGGCGGGCGGGATTTGGTTTTGGACACTTATGCCCAAGCCCAGCCCATAAGGTTTTCGAGCCTCGGATTTTTTTTACACCCCTAATAGATAGATATAAAACCCCACAAAAATAATATATAAATTTTATTTTAATAAATAAAAATTATATTTTCGAGTGTTTCATTTTGTACAAGAATTTTGAATAGATTTGACCTCTGTTTGCATATATCATTACTATTTGATTTTTTTTATTTTTAATAAAAAAAATTCATCTTTCAGTTAATATTTTTATTTT
>BRYF01000010.1:3422500-3425000 GCA_030159135.1 Actinidia polygama
ATTTAGTTGATTAAAAAGTAATGGAACTATCAGTGCCGGCTCTTTGAGTAAAGTCATCAAAGCTAAAGTTTTGGGCTCAATCCATAAAGGGATACCCAAAAAACAAAAAAAAATTTAAAATAATTTTAGAAAATTGTCTTTTGATTTTTGAAACCCCTAAAAAATTGTATTTTGAATTTTGATTTTTGAATTTTTTTTTGAATTTTTTTTATGTATTTATATAAATAAGGCACCATTGACGAAATTCATTTTGAGCACCATAAACCCAAGAGCCGATTCTGGGAATGATCATTACCCTAGGGTAATAAAAGAATACTCATTCAATTCCTTACAAAATGAGAATGACTATTCATTCATCATTCTATTTCTTACAAAATCTATTTCATCTAACCAAACACAATCTCAAAGTAGTTCGGTTGGTAAATACTTTAGTTTTGCATTCAAGAAGTCTCCAATTTGAATTTCTTTAGGCCCATTGGAGGTTTGTCCGACTGTTAATCTCAGAACACCCAAATTAGTCTCTCTCATGCTTAATTGGGTAGAGCAGAGATATTGAGTAAGCTATAAAAAAAAATCAAATATTTTTCTAAATATTTTTATTTTACTATTTGATTATCATGGGAAAATTAAACAAATTTAGAGAAGAAAAAGAAATTCTTGGAATAATTGTTTTTGAGCTAACACATCTATGTTGTGCTTGGTGTTTTATCTTTTACATTTACGATATCAAGCCAGAGAAAGGAGAAGGGTTGCTGTAGGTTGACAATCAGCGTAAAATTTTTAATTCACGCATTTATAAAAATGGATATTGTAGCTCCAACGTAATCTTTAAAATTGAAGTGGCATGTCGAACTGACAATTATGGAGAATTTTCAAAAAAAATTGTTTCCTCTAACTTCAAAATTCATAGATATTAGCAGATTAAACCAAATCTGTGGTCCATGTTGAGAAATGAACCTCTCACTCCACCCAAACATTTAATATTGGCAATGAATTATTAATCATAATTCACAGGCCAACAAGGTTACATTGTTGCTATTGGCCTCTAAACCAAGGGTTAAGATAGTGTGAATTTCTTGGAGTGCCTATCGTTTTGATAAATAAAATGATGTCATTTTGATAATATTGAATTTTTTTTTATGGAGTTTTCAAAACGATGCCGTTTTATTTATCAAAACGACGTCGTTTTGATTTTGCTAAAAATTTTTAATTTCCATCTCTCTGAACTCTCTCTCTCTCTCTCTCGACCTACTTCAAAACCCTAGTCCCCATATAGCAGTACCAGTGTTGCTTCCTCCTTCCGCGCTGAATCGAAAACAGATGGTGTCCGGTAAATCGAAGGGTTTGTAGTTGTACAGATTAATCTTGTTGATCGCATCGAAGCCAAATTGGCAATCGTCGTTGTTCTTGTGGGTGAGGTAGTAGCAGGCGAGTTGTTCCTCCGAAGGAACCCGGCGGAAGCGAGATCGCCGGTGGTTTGGGATTTTGAAGGATCTCCCATGACTAGGAGAGATAGAATTTGTTTGTGCAATTCTTAGAGAGAGAAGAGCGAGAGGAGATGGAGAGAGAGGGAAACCAAAAGAAAAATCAAAATGACGTAGTTTTGATAAACAAAACGGCATCGTTTTGAACACTCCCAAAAAAAAATTCAGCATTATTAAAACGACGTCATTTTGATTACTAAGGGTACTCCAGGAAACTCACACTTTAGAGGATCTTAATCCCTGAACCAAGATGGCATGGCTCAACAAACTTTCTGCAATTTCTCTTCTCTCTCCATTAATTTCTTATGTAACAATAAAGCACTAACCCTAATCACTCTCACATATAGTACCAACCTCTTTTGGGCAAAAGAATCAGAATTCAAACCCTTCCAACATGGGCAAAAGTTTATAGAAAAGGGTTCAGCTCGCTTCATACTCAAAACTCTTATGTGCCCCACCCTCGAATCCTAACCAATAATCTGAATTGTTTATTTCGTAGCCGCCCGCAGTGAAGGTTATCCACGAAAAAAATAGTTTTATCAAACATTTATAAATATAGGCACAAATTATATTTTGTTTTATAAAACCGACAATTGATGATTGTAAATTTAGATTTTCTATTTTATAAAATAAAATACGTTTTGTTCTTGTACTTACAAATGTTCAGTACAGATGATTTTCTTAATGGATGACCATTACTAAGGGTTCTACAAGATAAGCGGTTCAAAACATCGGTGTGGACTCAAGAGTAGAACCCACAAGATGAGTTTGAATAAATATGAAAGGATGGAGTATGAAGGTAAGATGCTACCTATGAAAAAATATTTTAAACGTGATGCAGTTAGACTAGGAACAATTGATGAATCAAACAAAGGAAAATATTTTTTTCACAAAAAAATCTTTGAGTCTTTACGGGTCTTCTACTTCACAAATTCTTCTGATATATATTCTTCCTCAATGAAATGATTGGTCCTGTAATCTCTTGAGTCTCAACAGAAGTGTGGGGTGTGAACTTG
>BRYF01000010.1:3442500-3445000 GCA_030159135.1 Actinidia polygama
AAAATTCAAACTATTAATATTACTAAAAAAAAATACAATGGATTTCAGATTTTCATGGCACATTTTTTATAGTTATAATTCTGAATCCTTCCATTACCTTTTTTTATGATTGATTGAAACACTAGATAGGTTCTCGATCTCTTTGTTTCAACTATTCACAAAAAGAGTAACAACATTTATAATCAGGTGTCATAATCATAACGTATGTAATTTAAATGATCTTATAACAACTAATATACAGAAAGAAAATACTCTAAATACTTTTGTTTTCTTTCATTTACTTATTATCTTAATATACCAAGCAATTCACCTAGCTCAATTGGTCACCTTGCAAATGGTTAATGGTTAATTAAGAGTTTTGAGGATTATTCTTTTTTTTTTTTTTGATTCAAGATAGAGTATCCCAGGCCAGTATTACCACCGACCCAGATTAATCTCCGTCGCCCTGAGCAGCTAGACATTCACACCTCAGGATGTAAACGCGGTTATGCGACGCAGCAGACAGGAATCGAACGCGATACCTCCGAATGTTAGCTCGTGTACCTGACGTCCTCCTTTGCAACTACGCCTTATGCCCGAGGTCTTGGTGAAGTTCGAACCCAGAACTTACATCCTAGAAAAAGTGTCGCCCTTACACTTGGGCTACACCTTTGCTCACAATGTGGGATGGTTGTGGCTCAGGGGCATAAGAGAACAAGAGGGGACACATATTTGTCTATTGGTTGAAGTGCTCTATTAACTCCATCTGTGTTTGCGCGCGTAACACAGCTAGTGTCACGCCTCGAAACCCACTTTATGCGGATCGCGGGCGCATGATGGCCGGCGGCTGGCCCGCCAAGGCCAATTTATCTTCATCCTGTGCATATTCATTTAAAATGATATAAATTTTTCTTCTTACGGAAACTTCATATCAACTAAAAATAGTGAGTGTAACATCCACACAGTATACAGAGTTGTATCTAAGTTGTAAACTTTATACATACATCATATGGCCAATTTAAATTATACATGTCATAGTCGTACATTACAACGTAACATAAGGGTTAATTCGTACATGGTAACATAAGGCTCATAGGCCACAAAACTATAGTCTTGCTCGTTATCTTCTTCTTATGGTTCCTTAGATTGGCTTCCTGAAAAGGGTTTTCAAAAATGTAAGTTAAAACTTAGTGAATAACAACAGATGCATGAAGTAAAATATCGCATTTCATATTAGACATATAGCATTTCATAACGTAGGTGAGCATAAATATGATTTTTCTTGAAACGTAGCTTCATAACTTTGCTTAAAACATGGCATTTCATAAACTTGAAGCTCACATAACCATACATTGTATATAATGAAAAATATAACAACTCAGCATAACATAACATGGTGACCATATAGGTCGGGTGGCTCTTTAGGCCTGAGATATCTCGATTGTAGAGTGGAACTTATTTTACGTCCCCCACTCCACCGTTAGGACATTATAGAGTGAAACTTATTTTACATCCTCCACTCCACCGTTAGGACCGTTAGGTTAGATTAAGGTCTCACCACGGAGGATCCCGAGTGTTACTATGCATATACTTTGAACATATTCATTTTTCATGTAAAGCAAACATCTATGGCTTTCATTCATAACATAATAATATATCGTACATTTTAAAGACATGGCATTCGTATTTAAACATAAATGTTGATGTATTGAAAACATGAAAAATATTTGTACATACATAATACACTTTGAAAACGTTTTAAAAATATATAATTTTGTTCATAGCATTGTGATACTCACCTGGGTTTCCTTGTCTAGGTACTTAGCTTTGAGTTCCTACAATTAAGGTAAGGGATTATCAATCCTAAGTTCAATGATAACAATTTAAACTAACAAAACTAGTGACTTGACCTTAGGTTTCCTCGCACTAGGTGAAAACTCTTTAAACATGGACCTAAGTCCCTTATGAGTTTGTTCAAGGGCTTAATATACTATAGTTGCAATTATGAAGCTTTAAAAGAAAAAGGTCAATTCTACCTAAGATTTGCCCTGACGTTCGAACCCTCAAATCTAGCGTTCGAACGCTAGGCTTATGTACAGTGACCGTTCGAACGTTGTTCGTGGGCGTTTGAAAGCTCACTACGTTTAATGATAGGAACAGTGACTAATCTCTATAATTTCTACCAAAATGAAATCCAATCTAATTCAATCTCCTCCACGTTTCACAAGATTAAATTCCATCTAAGGGGACTGCCATATCTCAAAATGGAAGCAAACTAACCATTAATTTCTAAGAGATCTAAGATTGAAATCAATCTAAAATCCTAACTTTAAATACACACAATTTCATAGATTTTTGAGTTCATACATCTTCTCCAAGCTCCCCCTTTTTTTGTTGAGCTTCCCTAAGCTCTCTTTTCTCTTCTTTCTCCTTTCTTTTTCTTCTCTCTTCTATTTTCTCTCTCTCTCTCGTATGGTGTGTGTGTGTGTGAGAGAGAGTATGTAATGTGTGTATGTTGGGT
>BRYF01000010.1:3460000-3462500 GCA_030159135.1 Actinidia polygama
TTGGGTTAAGGCAAAATTGTAATTGGATTTGTGTAAGATTGAATTTAATTTGGATCCAAAATTAAATTTTTATTTGGGCTTGAAAGTAGAGGAGTGAGAGAGTGAGCCAAATAGATTGGACCCAAGACTTGTTGAGATTGTTGCTTTGGCCAAACAAAGCCCAAGGCCCAATGATTGGGTTAAGGCAAAATTGTAATTGGATTTGTGTAAGATTGAATTTAATTTGGATCCAAAGTTAAATTTTTATTTGGGCTTGAAAGTAGAGGAGTTAGAGAGTGGGCCAAATGGATTGGACCCAAGACTTGTTGAGATTGTTGCTTTGGCCAAATAAAGCCCAAGGCCCAATGAGGGCATTCATGTCATTTTATCTTATTTTGACCTAATACAAATAATTCTACCAAATATTATTTCCAACACTTCTTCTTCTTCCTTCTTCTCTCTCTAGGGTTTTAACATTTGAGTTTAGATCTAGGGAGATAGAGTGAGATTCGAGTGGTGACCATTTGGAAAAAATATCATCTACTCGGCGGGGGCTTCGATTTGAGCCAAAAAGAATTGAGATTGGAGAAATTCTGAATTTTGGGATATCACCATTGTTGTGGAGCTTTGCTTGCTCAGATTTAAGGTAAAGGGGGTTATTTTGTTGGGATATTACTTTGGGTTTGTTATTAATGGCTTTTATAAAGTGTATTGAGATATTGTTTTCGGTATAGAACCCTAAATGAGAAACTTAGTTTTGATTGAAAATAAAAAATGCTGGAATTTGATTGCTGACGGTAGGTGTCGACACCTAGATTTCAGATGTCGACATCTTTGAATAATAACTTTGAAAATTTGGCCACTGATGGCAGATGTTGACACCCAGGTTTCAAGTGTCGACACCTTTAAAGAGAAAAATTATGTTGTGGTTACTGACATTTGGTGTCGACACCTTGAACAGTAAATTTGATATTTTTGACTACTGACATTTGGTGTCGACACCTAAAATTTTTTGAACAGTAAAAAAAAAATTTAAAGTTTTACTTTGAGCATGATGATATTTTTTATATTTTGTTGTTGCATTAATTATTGATAAATGTGACATTTGTATACATGGAATTTAAAAAATATGATTTTTGTGTATACTTGGTAATTGAAAATGATTTTGAGAATGATTTACGTGAAAATAATTTTGAAAATGGTTTAATGGAAGTGGTTTTGATAATGGTTAATGTGGAAATGACTTTGGAAATGACACGCTAAGATATATCGAGTTTGATACATGAGTATACCCAGAAATTGAGAATATCAAAGCCCATAGTGAAAGTCTGGAAAGTTGACAAATTTGAAGTCCTAGATGGGAACTGCACAAATGGTATAGAGAATGTCGACCTTCTCGGTAAAAGTTTGAGGAATGCGGCCGGGTATAGGGAACATCGACCCTTTTGGTGAAAGTCCGAGGAATGCGATCGGGTATAGGGAATGTCGACCCATTCGGTGAAAGTCCGAAGAATGCGGACGGATATTGTCTCATATGCTTAGGGCATAATGAGGTTGGTTTGGTATTGGCCTATGTGTATCATTCTAAATGGTTGAGTAATATTTTGAGAAAAGCCGAGGAGTTTGTGAACTCATTGATTTGATAAATCATGAATTTGAATTATGTGTTATTTAAAGTGATGAATGCTTTTGAGGAAAGCCGGGATTTTGGATAAATTATTGGAATTGTGAATCATGGATTGAAAAATCAAAAGTATATTTTGATATGAATGAAAGCATATTTTATTATATCATTGTTTTCATTGTATATGATATGTATCATGGTTTTTTGCTTGAGACATCAAGTCCATTGTTAAATCTTTTCAAGGTAACTCACATTTATTATAAAATAAATTTCAGGTACCGAGGGTGATCCTGAGTTGTTAGGCATGTGGATTGTCGTCACGTTTCTTTCGTCTAGGAACTATCTTAATGTAATATTTTGGGGATTGTAATATTCTTTTGGCCCGGTGTGGGCATTGTCCATAGGTTATCATTTTATTTTGTATTTGATAACTCATGAAGAGCATGGTCCCATGGGAGAGATAGATGTATTGTACTCTAATGCAATGACAAGTGTATTTTCATATTGTTTAGTTGACTTTTTCACATTTGAGTTATTTACTTACGTGTCTGGGTCTTGATTTGACCTGGGCGTGACAAATTTAGAGAGGTGTTAATATTTCTCTTTTATTCTCACTTTTAAATACAATTATACACCTTTGTGTGGGATAATATTGAAAAATAAAGATAACAATTTTGTCGAAAACCCAAACAAGAACTTAGGGTTTCAAATCAAGGGTTGGGAACTCAGATATTGTTGTATGACTAGTAATTGCTTGTGCACATGGGCATTACGTTAAAAAAAATTAATTTTTAGGCGTACTTGTTAAAATTTTATAACCTAAAAAAAGAGGATATATAAACGTCAGATAAGAGATATATTGCATGGATACGAAGAGATATATTACTACAAAATAGA
>BRYF01000010.1:3535000-3537500 GCA_030159135.1 Actinidia polygama
CCATCTAAAAAAGTGAATGTGAACAATTCATATTGAATTCTGAAAATTTTTCTGGGTTCAGATTATTGTTCTTCTCTCTGTTTCTACTATCTAGCCTAATATAAAAGTTTTCATATACTTTCCGTTTCGGCTCTCCTAAAAAGACCAAATAATTTAAATCAAATAAATCTAAAGATAAAAAAAACTCAAAAAATAAAGCAGCTAAAAAGTCTTTAAAAAAACTAGTCCAAACAGGCTTAAAAGGTAAATTCTATAGTCTATAATTGTTTAGTCTTAAAAGCTATTAGTCTAGTGAGATGGGGTCGTGAAATAATTTGTCATAATATTTGGGCTGCTTTGGTAGTTACTAGTTAATGCGAGTGTCCCCACCGACGAAGCCCAGGAACTCTCATTATTTGTGCATAACTTTCCCGTGTTTATGGGTCCACCGTCCACAACTTTGATAGGAATATTTAATACGGTGATCCGTGGTCCATGCTATAAGAATACAACGAAAATAATGGTAGAATACAAATATTGTCCCTAAAAGTATGCTCTTTATCACTTTTGGTCCTTTAAGTTTGAACTTTTCCAATTTCATCCTTAACACTTCCAAGTTAAATCAAACATGCTCAATTGCAAATGACCGTTAAAATTGCTACTGGAGATATTATGTTTCACGTCAACGGTCCCTAAATCATGTATTTCATGTTGTTTTAATCCCCAAACATTTGCACTATGTCAATTCTATCCTTTACCATTGTAAGCCAATACGAGAGAGAGGGAAACAAAGGACTTTATTCAAGTGTATAAAAAGTGAGGACAAAGTGAGGACAACAAGATGCTAGTTAAAGATGATGAGATTAAGGAAGATGGATATTGTATTTTGAAAAGTTGTCAAATGAGAAATAGAAAGGGAAGAGCTCAAGAAGAGACAAATATGATGGCACAAATGGCACTCAAGATTGTAGGTTTTAACATAGAATACAGAATGCTAAAATAAAATTTACCTTGAAAAAGATGAGAACGGATAGGGCCCTAAGACCGGATGGCATCCCAATTAAGGTTTGGAGAAGTTTAGGCAAAGCGAAATTGCGTTGGTTAACTAAGGTGTTTAACAAGATTTTTATGACTAGAAAAATGCCAAAAGAGTCCAGGAGAAGCATTTTAGTACCCATATACAAGAACAAATGTGACATCTAAAGTTGTAACAATAATAGATGGATCAAGTTGATGAGTCATACTATGAAGTTATGAGAAAGGGTTATTGAGCTTCGTTTGAGGATGATAACAAGTGCATCGGAGAATCAATTTGATTTTATGCCAAGTAAATCGACTATGGAAGTAATCTATTTATTAAGGAAACTAGTTAAAAAGTATAGAGAGACAAATAAAGACCTCCATTTGGTCTTTATAAACTTAGAAAAAACTTATGTTAGGGTTGTTATAGATATTAATTGATAGATTTTGGATAGAAAAGACGTTACAATAGGATACATTAATGTAATTAAAGATACGTATGATGGTGCAGTTACTATGATTCGATCACCAGCTGGGAAGACGAATGAGTTTTCAATTACAGTAGAATTACACCATGAGTCTGCCTTGAGCCCTTATCTTTTTGCATTAGTTATTGATGAACTTACTAGACTTATATAGGACATGTTTTATGGTGTATATTATTCGCCGATGATACAGTATTGATTAGCATGATCGCAAGAGGTGTCAATGCAAAATTAAAAATCTGGAGGGAATCACTAGAGTCAAGTGATTTTAAGATAATTATGAGCAAAACTGAGTATATGAAATACAAATTTAGTGTGGGTCGATGTTCTCATATTGAATGAGTGAATATCCAAAATTAAGAAAATAAATTTAGGTGGGTCGTACATATATGTTGTAGTCCTAGTGATGTGGTAGTAAAAAAAATGATATGATTATAAGTAGTGACAATACTAAAGTGAGGGCAGATCAAAGTTGATAAAAATGTTGGGGCTCTACAAGGAAATAACTTCTCAACAAACATACACAAGATCTTGTTGTCACCTTTATTAACACACATAGCAACTTGATTAGATTAAAGTTAGCTAGGTACCTAGAATTTTATCTAGAAAGTAAGTGTACAGTATAAATTCAAAACTAGTATCATACAGGTCACGTTCAGAATGAATTTACTAAATTTGGGTGGTTGAAGTGGACGATGTGAAACAAGTCTAACACGTACCATACGCGCCCTATTTGCAACTAGCCAAAATAATACACAACTAACCCAACAAAAAGTCGTTCATTTCCAAATATGTAACAAATGAACCATAAAATTCAAAACTAACCACAAAATGCACAACTCAACTTTTGTACTGTACACACTCATTTATAGCTAAAACGCAAACAATCGTTACCAATACCAAAAAAAATAAACTAACCGGGTTAATTCAGTTAGCCACTCTTATACATTTTTAAATAGGAGATCAGAGGGTCAATCATTGCCAAGAGCAAATATTGATTGTTTTTTCACTGAATA
>BRYF01000010.1:3540000-3542500 GCA_030159135.1 Actinidia polygama
ATATACATTTTATTTCTCTTTTTATATTTTCTTCTTTATCCCCACTCCCTTATCCACCCGGATAACTTTTAGTTAGGGTGAGGGTCACCCAAAAATTATCCGCCTCTATCCGCCTGCCGGGGGGGAGAAAGTTATCTGCCTGGCATAAACTATCCAAACGCCGGATAGCAAAAATTATCTGGGGAAAAAAGTTATCCCCCTCGCTATCCGCTAGCCAAACAAGCCCTAGTAATATAATACAGCCAACATTGGACATTTATACTTTCCTTCATCTTCCTTTTTTTGGGTACATTCCTTTACCACTTTCTATCAAAGTTGGTGTCAGTGATATAGTGAAACTTGGAGATTGTAAGACACACATTCTCACAACCTAAGTTGTCTTACATATGTGTAATTTTATTTTTTTTAAAAAAAGGAATGTATGGGTATGCTTGTTTGTGGATTAGATAACGTATCCGTTAGACAATCAATCTCACAAAAATAAAACATGTTGAATATTGAGAGTGTGTACTTTCGTAATTCCGTTGCGAGTCTGATTTTGTTTACCTACCTCATGGTTGGGTTGATAAATTGATGGATAAATTGCATGCACTGCATCTGTGGTACTTTTATTTAAGTTTTACTTTACATTATCTATGTTTAATTGTATAAATCAAACCCTTACATTAGGTCAAATGTCAATAGGACGAGTGGAATTATGTTTAGTGAACATTACCCATCACCTCGTTGGATGAAATGTGTGGAGCCTACTTGAAATAGTATAGTAGGGCACATTTAAAGCAGTGGGACCCACACTTTTCCAAAAAAAGAAAATGATGAGTAATGTTCATTTGTACTCCAATGCGATTCTTCCGTTTATTTACTGTTCAATTAAATGATGGCAAGAGGCCATGTGACCCTTAATTGAACGGTAGGTGGACTGAAGAGCATATTGACAATGAATTTAAAATGCAGGAATTGACTGACACAATTAAAAATAAAGAGTGCAAAATGAAATCTTAAAGTATAAATATGCAAAGTATACCCTAAATTACAATACCAACTAGTGTTAGCCCAATAACTTTTGCGGCCCACAAACTGGCCCAAATCATCATGTCTCTGGCCATCTAATGATTACTAAGGCCCGATTTGGGCTGTTTTTTCTTTTCTTTTTTTTTAGCTTCCTGCTTTCCGAGTTTTTCATCGTTAGTAAATTTTTTTAATCGTTTCATCAAAATTTTATACTTTTTCAACTTTTCTCGACAAGAAAAATTTTAAAATCTAAAAAATTATATCTAATTTGAAAAACAAATTACTACATATTAAAAAAAAATTTACTTGATAATTTAACTATTTTTTTATCTTTATTGGATTTTTGTTTATATATTTTAATAAATTTTTTATATTTAATTTTTTTTATCAGAAAAAAATAAAAACGTATTAAATTTTGATTAAATGATGAAAAAAATTTATTAAAGATGAAAAACCTAAAAAACAAATCACTTAAAAAAATATTTAAAAAAAAGGCCCAAACTGGGCCTAATTGATCTTGGGCTTCCAAGGCTCAATTTGTGCAAAACCCAATTAAGTAAAAATTCATCTCCATATCTGTCTAATTATTTTAAAATTAATATTATTAAAAAGATATTGATGGTAATTTAAAATTATGGAATGTATTTAATAGCCGATTTCTCATAATTTGAGATTTTGAAGGGTAATTTGTTGTAATAATAAACTTTGAAAGAATAAGAGTAAATTTTGGAAAGAAAGTGAAAGAATAGTTAATTTATTTATTTTTTAAAATAATAAAGATATAATATAAATTTTAGTTGGAATTATAATAATAGTAAAACTCTTTATACCCATTTTTTGAATTAAATAAATCTTTTTAATCTTTATATTTATGGGACTTGATGCTCTAAGTCATGATTTAGTAACTTTTGATACCCCCAAGGGTCTCAATGGTAATTATGGTCTCAATACATATTATTAATAAAAATAAATATATTTATCCACAAGTCTTAAATCTTCTAGAACTTTGATATGGGTTTTGTACAATAAAATATGGCATAATTCATACTCGTTGGATAGAATTGAATTATTTGTTGAACTCGTTGTAAAGCTGTTTATGAATTCGTCACTATCAGATGGTAAAAAAAAATAATACTCGTAAAAACAGAAATCAAAATGACTACCGCTCATTTTTCATCCATTTATCACACCATTTCAGAAAATTTCAAAATTTGTAGATGATTGGATGACACATTTCCCTTCGGAATACTTTAAAATTATAAAATTACACTTTGAGTCAAGTGTCAAATTGGCCTATTTTTTTTAAACCAATAATTTAAAAAATTGGCATAAACTCTTTATATGAGGATATCAATATATTTTTGTGTCGTTTTTATCTTTCCACGTACTTAGAAAAGTTGTTTTTTTTTGCTTATTTTCTCTATACTCCATTAATCTCCAAAATACGTCCTCACTATTCATCCTTTGTATCCCCCTTAATCTCTCCATC
>BRYF01000010.1:3555000-3557500 GCA_030159135.1 Actinidia polygama
ATTTTGTTATATTTACAGATTATCACCCTGGTAGTTTTATTAGTGTTTATATGTGTGTGTATCATGTCTGTGTGCATAGATTTCAAAGGTTCATAGAAAGAAGATGAGGTCTGAAGGCATTATAATCAGTTTTTTAGTTTAATGGGTTTAATGGTGAGCTTTAGTCCAAAAACTATAGGGTAGTTATGTGGTGATTTCTAAATATTAGGGGTAATCCGCATATTTCCAAAACCATAGGGGGGTAAAGTGACATAATTTAAAGTCACAGAGCCAATTATTCCGTTTTGAAAAAGAAAAAAAAATTGTTTCCGTTGCCGGGAATCGAACCCGGGTCTCTCGGGTGAGAGCCGAGTATCCTAACCGACTAGACTACAACGGAAGTTGACTAAGGCAAGTCATATATTTTAATTTTAATTATTTAAAATAAAAATAATTAATAAGCTATTTTTTCTAGCACTTCGAATTTTTCATTTGTTTAAAGGCTGTTTTTATCAAGAATTTAGGGAGGAAATTATTAAGGAAAAATAATTAAATTCAAATTATTTAATCCATTCACTTTCTCTTTACTTTTCTTTTATTGAATTCTTAATTTAAATACTGGTATAACTGTATTTGGATTAAAGATGTCATAGAAAATTTTTAAACACGAACTGTAATAATTATCCAACAAATTAAATGATAATAAAATAATTCTTTTACTTCTCACAAAATAATGCTACTTATACTTTATTCAAAAAAAAAGTCCAAAGATCTCCCATTTAAAAAAATATTTTTTAGAAGGTAAGTTATAATATTATTTATTTGATATAATTTTGAGAAATAACCAAAATAGGGTTATTAAATTTGGGATAAAATAATATTACTTTTAATTGAGAAAGAGAGTTAGCTTGATTTTGGTTGTACCGTACCGGCTTGTAATTAAGAAGCAAATAATCTTTATTTAGGATGTATTCGTTTCCATGTACACGTATGTGTATTTTCTATATATGTATGTATATATATTTATTCACCAAAAAAATACGTTTATGTTTACTGTTGGATGATAAAATATCATGTCTCACTTCCGGTGAGCTTGGGCTAACACATCTCCGCACGTAAGCTCAATTAATGTATGCCAATAGGGACAAGATTCCCAAGGTATGCCAAAGTTAGAGGGTAACATACACGATGAGATGTGACAAGCTAGCTACTAAAAGATGTGACAAGCTAGCTACTAGCCATGCCCTGGGGGCATAATTGGGTCAGTCGCATACTCATTGACATGGTAGTCGGATCATTCAGGCACGCCCCAAGCTGCACTATAAAATACCGAACCCTTTCTTTCTCACGAGCATGCAATTTTATCGACGCAATTCTGTCTCACACACAATAGTATCTCTCTTTACACTAGAATCAATAACTCTCTCTTGCTCTCTCTTTATTCTTTTTCGGTCACTAACTTTACCATCGGAGAGCAATCCTGAAATAGCTCAGGCCAATCTTTCTCAATGTTCATGTCTCACAGATTCGACTAGCAGCCAACTACCGCCAACATCCGTCAGTCAGACACCGCCGATGTCTACGCTCGATTTCTTATCGTCTCCACTACCCCACATTTATATACACACACTTTGTACTCAAAAATTGTGATGGTAGCTCGTGTTTTGTGGTTTCAATATATATATTTGACAGAGTTTATAAGTTGCAGTTTCTATTTTTTTATCTTAGAAGTTGTGTCAGAGTGTTTGATATAGTTTTTATTTTTGCTTATGGGCTAAAAATAACTTACAAAAATTAAAAAATAGTTGATCCTTAAAACTTTTTAAATAAGTTTTAATATAAATTTAACTATACTAAACACCCTTAATACGGTGGTGAGGAGGATTCTTAGATGCATGGTGGTAGTTTGAGGTGGTGGCTTTAGAAGAAGCATAAGTGAGGTTTGATTGTGAGGCTTAATCATTGGGTGGGAGGGGTAATTTCTCTTTGCACGAATGAGTAAATGGTACTTCTAAGTTCTAGCTAATGAGTAAGAGACCTATAATTGATGACATCAGCAAATTATGTTAGCAAACCTAAGGGTGACGTAGGGACTAGGGAGCGACTTAGTGAGGTTGCTACTTATTGTCACTAAAAGTAAGAGAGAGTGTGTAATTTTATAAACTGCAGGGGTAATATACTACTTATTATAAACCTCAGGAATAGTTAGTGTAATTTACACCCCAAAAATATATTTTCGTCCATCTTTATTTTAATGGATTTTGAAATTGCAAAATATATTCTCGTTTAATATTGTGCTTGTTTTTTTATTTTATGTTCTCATTTTTCAGAAAATAAGGAAATCAAGTTTGGTGAATTGCTTTTAAAACTTGTTTTTTTAGTTGTTTTTTTTTTTAAAAAAAAAACTACTCATTTTCCTTTTCAAATCACTTTTTTTTTTTTTTGCATCCTCGAGAATTATTTTGGTTTTACGCAAAGTTACCCCATCAAAAAAATGCTATTTCGGAAAAAGCAAAAAAAA
>BRYF01000010.1:3582500-3587500 GCA_030159135.1 Actinidia polygama
CTTTTTTTTGACTAACTAAGAAATTATAATTTCTAATATGTTAGATAAAAATATTCTGTTTTAGTTTAAACATGTATGTCAAATGAACCCAACTAAACCGAGTTAAATATCAGTGGGCCATCTGAAAAATTTACGATTAATTAACAAGCCAAAAAAAAATAATTTTTTTTGCCAAAAAATATTTGAGCCAGGACCAGGCTTGTACCCTTTTTTTCAAACCTAAACCACTTTCTTAACCCATTTACCCTAACTTGAAAAAAAAAAAAATATTGACTCTAACCCACATCAATTTTTCTTAGTAATTAACCTAATTTTTGCTAAATTAGTCAAAAATAAGAAATTTTTATAAAAAGATTATTTGATAAAAAAAATTATTAAAAAAAATACAAAAATACAAAAATAAAATAAAAAACGAGAGAGAGAGATAATTTTTCAAGGGTATTTATGACATTTTCTTCGGTCAAAGTGGTCAACTGATGAAAAATGCTGACGTCACTAAACGGAAGGAGGTTTAATTGCCGATATACCAAACCGCAGGGGGTCTACCTACCTATTTTTGAAAGATGCCGAGTCTAAATATCAATACACCAAACCTCAGGCGGTGTAGGTGAAGTTTTTCCTATTATTTATAATGCTTTTGTGTCCATTATATTATTTTAGATATTTATACTGAAGTGATATTATTTTCTGTTTTACCACTGAAAAGATATTTCACTTTTTAAAAAAGAATAATGATTGATACACACCCAAAAGTGGCTGTACAAGACACACCCATTTTGTTCTCTCACAAAATAAGTGGAACCAGACATAATTAGAATTTTTAAAAAAACGTGAAAACTCTAATTAGGACGGGTCCTATTTATTTGTGAGAAGGCAAAAATAACTGTATCTTGTACACACCCAAAATCACTACTCTTTAAAAAAAAATTCTAATCGCTCGAACGGTTTGACTAATGGAAACGGGTGTGCCCAATAGTGTGGTGGTCGACACCCTACGACTTCAAAAACCATTTTGTACAGCATTGGTATTTTTATTATTTTTGTTATAAAAATAGTACAATTAAAGAAAATAAAATATAAAAATCACTAGAATTTTAAAAATATTTTAAAAAATATAATATGATCATATGATTCCGTGACCGATAAATTGATTTTTTTTCATAAATAATATGCTCAATAAACTTTATAAAATAAATAATTTCGATCGCAAAAGTAGATAAATTTGAGTGCTAAAAAACGTTAATTTTCTGTATGTTTTATTATTCAGTTACCAGAAAACGTATGGAACCATGATTTTTTCAATATAATTAGTTTTCTGAAAATTTGTTGTACAAATAACACAAAATTTTACACAAATCTTATTTTTCATCTACTTCCCACTATAGCTGAACTTACCATATTTGTGTTTTCCTACAAAATTCTTTTGGCAAATTCATTTTCCTTCACTATACTTTAATTCACTATCCTACATGGTTTTATGAATTAATAAAAATATTATATAAAGATAATTGGGTAAGATATGTCTTGTTACCCACTAATCTAATACTTGATACAATTCTATTGTCCCATATAAAACTCTTTATTGATTAATAATACAAAATAACAACATTATATTCGATATTATTGATTTCATCATTACTTTGACTAAGAAATAGGAAACAAGATATCTTGGGATAGAGGATATTTAGGAGAAGTTATTCCATGCATGTTTTAAAAATGTCCCAATTTTAAATTTTATAAGCATATATTCAATTTGAAGTGTATCATTTAAGTTGTATTTAAATTAAGAAAAAAATATATATAATTATTCGGGACTGTTAGATCTTTTAATTTTTATACGTTTTCTCTTCTATCACCAAATTTTTGATTCAAATGCAATCTAGCATTTCATTTTTGTTTTCTCTCATCAAATCCTTGATCAACATTAAGCAAATGATTGGGTGAGAAAAAACGAAACGAAAAAAAAAAAAATAGAAGATCAAAACTCTCTGGGACAGTTAAATCATCTAACTTTTTCCTTAGGCTGCATTTGGATCAAGGATTTGGTAAAGAAAAATAAATAAAAAATTAAGATTTTATTGTTCAGAATCGTTAGATCCACTAATTTTTTTTTTCTTCTCGTCAAACCCTTCATCAAACACAGCCTCACAAAATCTTTAATCCAAACACAGCCTAAATGTATCATTTATGTGGAGATCCCATACAAGTGTAGACATAGAGTATGTTGAAACATGATCCCATAAAAGCATGGGATTATTTTCTTGTCATCATCTCTTGTGTTCTTGGTCAACATAGAGGAGCTAAAGGATTTTAGGAAATGAAGGTAGGTAAAGAGAGATAGCCCCAATATTTTGAATTCCATAGAAAAATAGGCACTCCAGAGTGGACTTTGATCACTTTTGTTGTCAACATGCCAAACTCATCAAGTCTTAGTTCAAACAATGTCTTGATTGGACAAATTCAGAATTAATTATGGTGTACACACTTTCCTATTTTCAATAGTCTAACTTTTAAAACTCTTGCAGCATCTCCAACCCATTATTCTATTTGAGAGGATTAAAGTAATATTTTATATTTAAAAAATAAATACGAAAATTTTTACTAATTTTCCATTTTCATCTCTAAAAAGTCATTTTCGACACAAACTTTCAAATTTTTCCTAAAAAAATTTAAATTCTTAATTAGTTAATTAAACATTATTTTACTTTTATTAAATATGCTCAATATTGGCACCATTTTAAAGGTATCAGCAATATATTTTCAACATTATCAATTTTTTAAATGTTAAATATATATCAAAAGTTATATGTATTTTATCAAAAATATAATAAAAAGTACAAAGGATACGATTGGTATTCAGATTGAAGATAAATAGCTCATGAGGACAAAGTTGGAATTTGAAAAAGTAAATAGTAAAATAGACCTCCTCAATTTTTTTTCTCGAACTCTATATTTGAAGGATGAAAACTAAATCTTATAAAATAGAGGAGGATTTAGAGGGTGGGTTGGAGAAATATATATTTCATTTTGAAGATATAAAGGGTGGGTTGGAGATGTTTTCAGGGCAGGATAACCTCCACTTGAAAGTATTATTCGCTTTGATCCAACTCATCAGTTGTTTTTTGTCTCTTCATACTCCGAATTCAAAACGCACATCTAAATTCGAGACGTCATTTGCTTTCTAGTAAGCCAAATGACAGAAGCAAAATATAATTTAATAGGTGACCGTCCTAGTCTTTAGGGCTAGCTCCATTGGACTCCCAGTCTAGAAAGGGTTTCCAAATTGCAAGTGTCATTATACCGACTTATATGTCCATTGTAAACATCACTCACAATCAATATGAAATGGGTAATGCTACGAGTACATCCAACTTGCACCCCAAATGCACACTTGATGAAGTGGAGTATTTAGATTGGCTGGGTGTGGAGTCCACCCAATTCTTTCAGCCAATCCAAATGATTCACCTATCAAGTGTGTATTTGGGGTACAAATTGGGTGTATTCATAGCATTTCCCATATGAAATGCCTAAAAAGCCGAACAATTCTACTAAAAAGAGAAGAGAGAGAGAGAGAGAGAGAGAGAGAGAGAGCACATGATTGGGAAAAGCATGATATGGATTCATCCGTTTCCACGTGAAGCAACTCGTGTTGTCCGACGGCTATGCGAATCCATACAAATCAAATCCAATACATGTGGCCAATCGACTTGAAAAGGTAGGTAGAGGCATGAAGCATGCCAACTGTTTGGTCTCTAGTCCTTTCAACTAGGAAGATTCGGGCCTTCCATGAAAAATATCGGGTCGATGAACCATTGGGGTTGGTTCAAACACGAAAGATTTGGGTTTCAATTCACAGATTCCTCGTTCGAATCTTCTGGGATCAATCATTCGGATATTCAAGATAGAGGTTGCTAGGTGAACCTTTCAGGCATGAGAGAGTTATCCTCAATGCTAGGAGTGTGGGTTCGCGACCATGGGCGGTCTCCATAAAAGGCCCAGTGGCTGCTGTCCCCATTGACTTTTAAAGCACCATTAATTTTTTTTATGCTTCTATCTTCTTTAATTGAAAAATAATGTAATTTGCTTTCACTCATCAATGAAATATTTATTTTTTTTTAATTTATTTAATTTAATTAAAAAAATATTGTACATGACTCTATATAAGGCTCCGTTTGGTAATGCTTAATAGCCAAGCATTTTTTAAGCTTGCTACTAAAAAAATTAAGTTTTTTTTGACTTTTTTGCTTTTCTGGCTTTACTTTTGTTAAAAATAAGCAAAAGAGACAATCCTAACTGATTTTTTTGCTTATAAGCTTAAAAAAACAAGTCGAAAAACTAAAAAAAACTGATGCCAAACAGAGCCTAAGTTTTTTCCCTACTGATAAAAATTCCTGAATCCGCCCATGTTCACAACGTACCGCTAAATGACTTGAATGACTTGGGTATGTAACACTTACCTTGTGATAAACCCCCGGAATTGGTTCTAAGAGTTGTCCTAGGATCAGACCTTTTATTAAGATCAAATCGATGGAACTACCTCAAGCCCCCTTTGCGTATTGAGATCGTTTATTATTTATAAGACTCGTTAGGCAGAATATTTGTGAAATACTGAAGTTGATTACACATCATTAACCATGTCATAGGTTCCCACTTCCCAGGATAGATATGTTTGTTTTTTATGGTTTTGTTATTATATTATTATTTTCATTATTTATTATCAAACTATATAAGTTAACGACCTCTAAGTTTTTTATAAAATAAATTTAAATAGTAATCTTTATATATATTAATGTATTCAAAGTTTTATAATTTATTAAATTTGTCTAAAAGAGGTGACACAAGCAAGAGTTTTTTCGAAGTACGGCCAATAGGAAAATGCTATTTATTTAAAATTTTCATCAAAATAATGCGATAGTGGTTAGCATTTTTCTTTTTATAATGAAAAGTAGTTCTTTCATATCTAGGTGGTAGGGGCGGGCAAAATATCCGTTGGACTCGAG
>BRYF01000010.1:3627500-3632500 GCA_030159135.1 Actinidia polygama
TCCCGCACTTTTTGACTTGTTGACCTCGCAACCGTGGTATGATTTTCGGGGCGCGACATGTTCAATAGAAACAGAGCTTTTGATCTCAGAGTGAGTGGTGAGATCACAGGCATTGGAGGAGGACGAGGCTGGGTGTGAAGGAGAATAAGAATAAGAATAAGGGGAGAGCCGAACACCGGTGAGAAGAAACCGGTTGTGCTCTAGGGTGTGTTCGTTTGCTTGGTGAATTGGAAGGTCGCATTCTCTGCACAAAATCGCTCTGTCTTCTTGGCAGAACAGAATGGCACGTCGATCCTGTGGGAAAAGATTGTCAGTAAATTGCCAATAATTTGTGAGAATAGAGAAGATAGAGATAGTGCAGACACGTTCACAAGGGATGAGAATACCAGGCAGATATCACAGCGAGGGGCTTCTTTGGCGGCGGAAGGGTTTAGGAGTGAAACGCGGAGGTGTTTTCCGACGAGTTTGTTGGCGTGGTGGACCTGCCGGTCACATCCATCGCAGAGCGCCGCCTCATCGGCAGAGCAAAACACCAACGCTTCTTCTTTCCCACAAACGTCGCACTGGATCTTCATTCTCTCTGTCTCTCTAACCGATGCGATCTGTTATTCTCCGAGTCTCGCTCTCTTTATTGCCGACTCTTCGAGAGAGAGAGCTGAGGGGGAGAAATGAAACAAAACTTCATTATTGGTCCCTGTAGTTTAGAAAAGTTATACTTTGGACCCTATATTTCTAAATTAAAAATTAGAATCCCCAGCTTTCAATCAATGACAATATAGAATCCCCAGCTTTAAGAGAACAGGTAATATATATATATATATATATATATATATATATATATATATATATATATATAATTGTTTTTATTTTATATTTATTCTCACAAAATTTTAACTTTTTTGGAACAAATCACAATTATCTCCCCCAAAGTTTATGTTTAATACATATACTCCCTCCACCCTCTTAAAATTACAATAACATCCCTTAAAATTTAAAGTTATGTTATACTTTCCCTTATCCCTCAGTTGACTGTTAAGTCAACTAATAGATTTTGTCTATATCAGCAACAAAATCTTTAAAAATACCAATTTTGACCCTCTACGCACCCCCTCCTTCCCTTACCCTCTCTCTAAAAAAACAAAATATCTCTGTTCCCTCTAACCAGAAATTATCACCACTGCAAAGTGTAACCCATTTTTTCCCCTCTTTCTTCTCTCTAAAAATATAAAATACATGGCATATTTGGTGTACATTTTTTTAAATTTTTTAGTTGTTTTTGTTTTCGAGTTTTTTCATCGAGTTTATTTGACAAGAGGAGTCCGATAATATAATTTTTTAAATATAATTTAGAAACGTATAAAATTTTAATTAAATAATAAAACTCAAAAATCAAATAAACTAAAAGATTTCTTTAATCTAAAATGGGTCTATTTTTTCCCCTCTTTCTTCTTTCTCTTTCAAAAATCCTAACCAGAAATTTCCACCGTTGCAAATTGCTAACCATTTTTTTCATTTCTCTCCCTATAAAGAAAATACTATTTTTTTCCTCCTCTTTCTTCTCTCTCTAAAAACTCCTAACCAGGAAATTACCACCACTGCAAAACCCTACCACCCCACATCCACTGGATTCAGGGTCACTGCAGTGAGGGGCTCATTACGACTCTGCGGTGACCCAAAATGACGTCGTTTTGTGTGCGTTTTGACCAAAATAACGTCGTTTTGAAGGATATACAATTTTGGGATAAAAACGACGTCATTTTGGTGTCATTGCCGGGTTGCAACACCGCAGACTCTGCATCCACAACCACCATCACCACTTCAACCCCTTTAAGTGAACAACTCACTAAAATTAAAACCCGAACCCTAGAATGGGTAGCTTATATAATCTATACCTTCAATTTTATATACACAAAATCACAGGTCTTTCTTCTCAATTAGCAAAATCAGCGCCGACCATCATCAACTACAACGGCTACCATCAACCACTACACAACTAACCGGCCCAAGCCACCAAGCCATCACTACTACTAATTAGCCTCTATACCCCCAAATTAGCCACCCCATATGACAACACCCATGATTGCGGACCACCACCAACCTGAACCACCCAAATCCACACCCCACCCAACCCCTCCGCCATCCCTCTCCCCTTACCCATGAAACCCACTTGGAAATTTCCACCACCGCAACCATGGATAGAGAGACAAGATTGGGTATTGCAGCAAGCAACAAACGAATCGCCAATCCTCCTCCTCGATGCCGCTGTGGTGATTTGGCCCATTTGGGTTTGGTGGTTTACAAAAGACCCAAAAATCTACAATTGTAGAATAAGCCGAAATCTTATTGGTTCTCAAAGCGTTGTGTAATCGTCAAATCAAATCGCCAAATCGAAGATGGCCGGAATCTAATTGTTTTCTCAAACCTTTATGGAATTGTGGAATCAAATCGCCATGTGGGCTCATTACTACCACCACCACTCTTGGGGTCACCAGGTCCCCTCCCCTCTGGAAACGAATTAAGTCTCGTATTGGGTGTGGTGATTTGGGATTTTGTAAGGGGGTGGGGTGGGGAGAGGGAGATGTTTGGTAGAACTCGTAGAAGCAGAGGAACGAGAGAGAGAGAAGAGATGCTCGGAGGAAAAAAAAATGAGGGCAATTAGGTAATTTCATTTTATTACAGTGGGGCAATCACATCGTTCCAATTTTGCCGTAACTTTTGGTGAGAGGGAAACACTGACAGGGGTGGTAAGTATAATTTTCAGAAGATGAGGGTAGAATCTATATTAAACATAAACCTCAGGGGAGGTCATTTTAATTTTCCCTTCTTCTGAGGGCTATATAGCTATATTTTATCCTGTAAAAGAGCTAGCTATATCGTTGTCTGTCTGGAATTGGTGGCATGGCCTTGTGGGCTAAGAAGTCTTTTTCTGCCCTATTTCTTATTCATCCAACCATAATTAAATAATTATAAAAAAATATGGACAATTTGTTTTGTAATATATATATATATATATATATATATATATATATATATATATATATTTCTCTTTTTAAATATTTTTCTAATTATTTAAAAGTTTGAGTTTATTTGTCTTTAATGATTTTTTTAATTGTCCGATTAAGATTATATATTTTTTTATCAATTTTCTTGACGAGAGGAGTTTTAAAAGAATTCTCTAAAGACGAAAAAAATTTGAAAACCAAAATAGCTATAAAAAAATCAAAACGGTGCAAAAAATGCTTGGACTATAAATTCAGATTAATTATTTAAACTCTCTCGTAGTTTTCTTTTGATCATCGTGACGTTTTTTTTTAATTAAATCTTAATTATTTTTAAATTAAGATTTTAACCCAAACACAGCCTAAATGACTCAAACAAGGTACTGATTTTTATATTTTTTTTTAATTATTATTTTTTTAATTTTTTAAAAGTATATTTATTTAAATACTTATTTTTACTCAAATATAGTTACTACATAGAAAGATATTTGAATAGATTCACATTAATAAAGATAAAAAGAATTACAATTAATAAAAAAAGATTGCGAAAATCATTATCCTTTGAATTTTCCTCTCTCTTCTCCTTATTTGATGGTGGACCCCTTTTAGAAATATGCAATTCAAAGGAAGTGGGGTGTCTACATCATACACAATATTTTTTTGACTAAGGCTCCGTACCAATTTTTTTCAGTTTTTCGGTCGTTTTTTTTAAGCTTATAAATAAAAAAGTCAGCTAGAATTGATTTTTTACTTTTATTTTTTTGCTTATTTTTAGCTAAAGTAAAATCAAAAAAGCAAAAAAAATATTTTTTTTAATTTTTTTAATAACAAACTTAAAAAAATATAGCTTTTAAGCATTATTAAAAAGAATCTAAGTGCATGCTCAAATGAAATGGGAAAGCAACAAGTAATTATGATATAAAATAATAGATTAGGAAAGAAGAAAAAAGTCCCAAAACACTAGATGACAAAAAACACTTTTTCACACAATGGGATGTGGCTGATCTCTAGAGAATCTCAAACCAATACAATGTCAATATGTGCAAGTGGCAGGCATAAATCTTATGAATATTTTATATTTCACACTTTTTAATTATGTTTTGTGATTTTTTATATACTATTCAAAAAAATACGTTAATCACAGTCTAATGGGTTGCGATTATCAAATTATTAAGATTTTGATTAGTAGTATAGTAGTCTGTTATTTTGAAAGAAATTTGCAAATTAATAAAATTTATAAAAAAATTTTATTTATTGATGTGTCAAGTAGTACTGTTAAATCTTTAAAACGTGAAATGAAACCTACCAAAAGTGACATTTTTTCTACCAAAGTAGCGTGTCAAGTAGTATAATAGACTTTAGATTGAAATGGGACCTCCGTTGAAATATAACAATTTATTTATTTATTTCTCACAAATCCTTCCTCAAGTCCTAATTGATCCAAAAGTCTTTGAAAATATGTCATTGGCAATCACCTCACTATTAGTCCAACTGAATTATTCGAGGTTATAGATCTATTATTATTAGTCTGATATATCAAACATGGCCCCACTAGTTCAATTGGGTTCGAGAAACACTAATATGAGAGCTTTAAAGTTAACGACCAGACAAATTTCCTCTTGTTCTAGGAGGACTCGAACTAACGTTTCCTTGAACACAAAATCAGAGTTGTTACTACGTTTCCTTGAACACAATATATGTTCAATAATTTTTAAAAAGTAAAAAGTGTGAATGGGATAAAAGGTGGAAGGGGGTGAATGTGGAGCAATAATTTGGCACCACACTAAGAACCTAAGAAGGATGGACAAAATGAGATGAAAATGACAATGGAAGTGTGTGCCATGCTGTCCATACTTGAGGTAGGTTAAGATAAAAAGTCCCATGATTTCATAGAAAAAGCAACCACATATTCAAATATTTTGCAAGTGGAAACTCATTTTCTTGGAAACCTATATATATATATATATATATATATATATATATATAAGCAACCACATTCAA
>BRYF01000010.1:3717500-3722500 GCA_030159135.1 Actinidia polygama
TGTGGCCCCCACCCGCCTCCTTGGGACCGCCAATGCTTGTTTAGAGTTAATTAATGATAATAAAACTTAGAATTGTACATATTTTTAATTATTTATTAATAAAATCACTTCATATAAGTAATATTTAGATCTACTGCACTCCAAGTATTTGAAACATTGCTCAAAGCCATAGCAATCCTTTAAACGCATCTTTCGAAGCAAAACTTGATTTTATATTTTCTTCTTCACTTGCAACAATCTTGATCTTGCATATTAGTTTCACGTGGATATGACTTTGAGTACTAGAAATATTATACTGTATTGATAGATTCTTACGCTTACAAATTGTATTTCGTATTCAAACCCACCGGACAATGACAAGTCTTCACAATTTTTTTATGGTTGGATTACAAATTTTTTATAAAATTTGTATTTGAAAGTTATGAGATATAAAATTTATATTTTTTTGAAATATATTTTGATAAATTTATTACTCCATAAAGTTCTCCTAGAAAGATGAGAGAGAGATTACGCGTGTCACGTGTGAGAGGTGAAGAGAGTGACGTGGCAGGGTGAAAAAGGTCGAAGAAGTAAAAGTCAAAGAACGAGGGAGGGGTGATTCAGTCTTTTCAACTAAAAGTACCATGAGATTGATTATATATTATCTAGTAATTGTCCGTGTCCGCGGACACTACTAAACAAAAAGATTAATGGTTAGGCATACTCGTAAGAGTTTTATAATTTAAAAAATATATAAGATATAAACGTTAGATAAAAGATATATTGTATGCATATACAAAAAAATATATTTTTATAAAATGGAGAACAAATTAAAAATTATAATAATTTTGAAAAAAGTTTGTTAGTTTTGAAGAAATGACGGGAAAAAAATAGGTGTTTTAGTTTTTTTTTGTGTTGGTCTCACTAAAAATGATCTAATGGATAGAAATATCCACAGCTTTAAAAAAAAATTTGTCCATTGGATAAAAATCTATGTAGGTCCCACGCATTTGAGAAGAATGAAGTGATAGTTTTTGAAAAAAAAAAATAATCTCAGGTAAAATCTCAGCCGTTGGATTAACTCAAATGAATTTTTATTATATATGGCGAGAGGTAGTTTTGAGATTCAAAATAAATTATAATTTATATTATAGATAGTTAGTTTCCACTTTATGGAGATTCTCAAACGTTACCCCAAATACCTATTATTTGAAATTTCTCCTATATTATTTTAGGCTTAATTTCTCAACTCCCCTAAACTATCGTCTTTTAATATTTTAATTTTTTTATTTAAAAAATAAATTATATTAATCTCATTAATTATTTAATTGTATTACTTACATCTCTTTCATAATTAATTCATTTAAAATAGTGATGAAAATCGATCACATATTGTCCATATGCTTCAATTGTATGTATTTATATATAAGATATTCTTATTTTTACAAAAAATTAGTCAACGCTTGATATAAAGGTTTATTAATAAGAGTTAAATTTATTTTTATAATGGCTGCATAAGTCTATATATGAAATATTGACTTATTTCTCATAAAAATAATGATATTTTGAATATAAGGTTATTTAATTGAAACACATGAACAATACGTAATCAATAGTCATCACTATTTCAAGCAGATAAGTAATAAAAGAGATATATGTGATATAATTAAATAGCTAAAAGAGACAATACGATTTACTTTTTTTTTTAAAAAAGAATAAAAGTGACATAAAAAAATAGTTTAGGGGAGTCTAAGAAATTAAGCCATTTTACTGCTGTAGGAACAATGACGCTGTCATTCAACGTAGTGGTTGGGGTTTGGTAATGGCGTACGAAGAATGTTCTATTGTTTTCTCAAAAAAGAATAAGAAGGGAAATTCATGTTGGAAAATTATAAAAAAATAAAAATATTAAACTTTAATTTATTATAGCACTAACGAATTCAAGTGTCTTGAACCAATAAACATACACTATCAAAATTAATGGAAATCAAATAAGGGAGAGAGAGAGAAAAATCAATCAAGGAGACGTGTAGTCATTGTTCGAAAGTCGTATTCGTCTTCCTTCGTATAATTATCAAATACAATCTCTATTGATGTGAGGTAAAATTCACACCTACCAACGAATTGAGATGGGCACATCGCCTAGAGGACCACGTCATCAACATTTGTTATTGTCACTATTTGCCTTGAGGATCATGCCACCTCCACATATGTTCATGTCGCTAATCTCTATGAGATCGCCATGCCTGAACGAGGACTCAACCATAAGGATTCTAGCTCCATGAGATCTCTTCTCCACCATATCTTCTATAATTGTGGTTTACTCTCCAATTGGCATCTTCCCGTCTCCTTCCATATTTATCTATCCGAATATCTCGTCGTCATCTTCTCGCACGACTCTCCATTCTCCAACTATAAAAAGGCCACTCCCCCCATCACAAAGAGGCATGACAAAAAACCCTTGCTTACTCTAAGAGCTCTGGTATTTTGCTTTGCCTAGCCTATATTTGCCTTTGTCTGATCTCCACGCCGGAGGGGTTTTGAGGTGGAATACTCTAACCAAGAAAAATAAAATATTGCATCCTTAGAAGTGGAATACTCTAACCAAGAAAATTGTTTAAACCAAACATATTGGAATCGATGATATTCTTTTCCTGATTCCGACCGCGAATACTCTAAAATATTAGGTTGATATGACCCTGCTTTGATATAAGCTCGTCTAACCTCATCACGTTGATTAACAGGATGTTGCCATATAGGAATACGTAACCCCAGATCCCACTCAAGATTAGTATCATCAAATTCAACTCTTTGAGATTTAGAAGGAGGCTCCTCATTTGGAATTGAAGTACCAACGCTAGATGAAGAAGGTGTATTACTTTTTGCTATATCAACTTTGGATTTGAAAAATGAAAGAATTTTTTTTTTCTCCTATCTCCTTCACGTGCCATCATAAAAAATTTATGTTGAAAAAAAGAAGAATAAAAGATATGTTCTAACAAGATTAACAAAAGGATCACTAATTCAACAAGGTCTAGACATTTATATGTAATATATGCATACAGAGAGAGAGAGACAGAGAAGGAGATTCACATAGAACTAGTACCTGGGAGAAATAAACAGTTTGACAAGAGAGAAAAATCGAAATCTACACTTTCTCTGGTTCTCGCTTCAACTGCGACGGCCACTTTAGACAGACTAGGAATTTAGGGCATCGCCAACATATATACACTTTCAGGAAGTGGGAACACTGTAAAGCTACTGTGTGGGTGCATTACCTGAAACAAATAAATGAAAGGGTGTTGCAATATGTCTCGAACACTTAAGCCCCCTTAAAATATTTGAGTTTTTGTGCTTAACATCTTTTATCATCCGTCAATTATGATTTTGGATGGGAAATACCAAGTGCTGGTTATTGACATTTAAAGACAAGAGTACCCTTTCAATTCTTAGGATGAGCAATAAATTAATTGGGCTGAGGAAAAGAATAAAAGTTATTGGGCTGAGAAATAAAAAGAGGTGGACTGAGCAATATTGGGGTGGGCTAAACTTAAATCTCTAAAAGTTTGGACATAAAAATAAGGAGTTGGGATGGGCTCCCCCTAGGCTGTAGCCTAGGGGAGCCTTTGTGATCCCTCCGCCCTTGATCCCGTTCCATGATTAGCCCTTTTGGGTGTCTTAAAATGTCGTCTGTTTTGTTTTTCAGCTCTTAAGCGTAAGAGCTTACCAGAGCAGCACTTTACTCGGAAGTCCGAGATCGAATCCACAGGGAAATTTGTTAACACAGTTTATAAGTTGTAAATATAACTTTGAAGAAAGAAAAATTGTGAAAAGTTATTTGATTTGAAAAAATTTGTAAAGAAAGATTTTGCTTGTTTAAAATATAAAGAAATTGTATGATCTAAATACTTGATTTTTATTCTTTCGTTAGATTTCCTAACTTCTCTCTCTTCTTCTGTACGCAATCAATTTCAAGGCATGATGAGTTTGATTAAAAAATTTGGCAATGAATTTATTTTGTGTCTAAAAATGTGTTTTAAAAAATTGACAATAATTTTTATCAAATTTTAAACCCTTAGAATGCAATTGATCTAAGTCCTAAGTTATAACAAGGAATCTTGTATAACCTAATCTTAGATTTATACAATTCAAGTTTTAATATTTGTTGTAAAATTATTCAATTTTAAACAACTCTTTTAAATTTGTGAAATAAATGAAAGAACTAGTTTATCTATGATTGAATTAAAACTTTGTATTTAGATCAAACTAATTGATTTTAGTCTATCATATTTAATTAAAAATTTGACATGTTTTGTTTTATATTTTTGATAATTAAACTGAAATTATAATATGTAGTTAAAAGCGTAAAGAAAATTAACTACTAGACAGATAAGTAAATTAAGCAGTAAAATCAACCGAGAGGGAGGTAGAACCGTCCCATCTGATTGTGTAAGCGATATTTAAAGCAGAAACTATAGTAATAATATCAACCTAGATTGGGGTATAACCGCCAAATCTGATCATATAAGCGATAAAGTAAAAAGCAATAATTAAAGTGATAAAGTAAAGCAAAAATTATAGTAATAATATCAACCTAGATTGAGGTATAACCGCCAAATCTGGTTATATAATCGATAAAGTAAAGCATAAATTAAACATAAATTTCACTCAGAATAATTAAACTGACTTGTGTATATATCTCTCAAAAGGAATTACAAGTAATTGAAAATTACAAGAAAAAAATAAAATAAAATAAAACTAAGAAAACTAAGAACGCGAAGAACACGAAGAACGAAAAAAAAATTAAAGTTTTAAAAATAAAAGAAAACTTAAAACTTTTGAAAAACTAAAGATTTTTGATTTTCAAACTTCTCAAACTTCTAGATTTTATCTCCCTAAAAAAAACTTAATTTTTTCAAAAGCTAGACCCTCATATTTATAGAGAATTTTACATTGTGAATGTGTCACGAAAAAATTTTCAAATTTGAGGCGGTTACTATTCACGAAAAAAAATCTTTTTA
>BRYF01000010.1:3812500-3815000 GCA_030159135.1 Actinidia polygama
GATTAACTCAAATAATTTTCAACCGTAGATAGTTGTAGATAGTTTGAAAGATTCAAAAATATTGTGTCATATATTATACTGAACAAAGAACAAAGAAGCAGCCCACAAAAGACAAGCTGGGCTTAGCTCAACCGCAACCATTCATTCTCACATAAGGATGGCAATTTGCCCCGCCCCGATAGGGTTGAATTTTTTGGAATTTTTTAGGGTTCGGGACAGAGATTGGGGAAAAAAAAATCAAAAATTGAAGCCGGGACGATTTTGTATACCCCGCCTCGATCCCCGCCCTGAATTAGACTTTTAATTGTTTAACTTAGAATTAGAGGGACCAAAGTATAGTTTTTTATAAACTACAAGGACCAATAGTGAAATATAACTACATGGACCAACAATGAAATTACTGAAATATAACTTTCCTCTTTTATTTGCCTTAGCAGCCCCAGACCTCTCTCATTCAGAGATGCCACACTCTCTTTCTCCATGGCAATGATGGCCGAGTGAGACTATGAGATCCGGCAGCCCTAGAGCTAGTGGGGTGGGTTACGGTTAAATCCGGTTGCTGGGGGACGGTGGCTGAGTGCCTCGACGGCGAGTTTGGGATGGACTCGGAGGCGAATCGGCGCATCCTAGCCACGTCCAGATACATCAGCTACAGGGCAGCCCTGCTCCCGACGCGGCGCCTCCTATTACAACTACCAATCTGGTGCACATGCGAATCCATATATTTTTTTCCCAATAACTCGTAATTTATTTATTTATTTATTTATTTTATTTTGGATTTATTTCGGGGCTCGGATGAGGGGCGGGGATGAGGGTTATCACAAATTTCCTGCTGGGGATCGGGGCGGGGACGGGGATTGAAAAAATTTCGGGGACGGTATTACTAACCTTCGGCCCCGCTCCGCCCCATTGCCATCCCTATTCTCACAGCCTTTTCGTCTCTCTTGTCCTCCAAGAAAACTCGACTCTCTTCTTTTAAAAAAAAACAAACTAAACCAAACCCTAGCCACTACTAGCCACCGCCATCTTACATCTTAGTTTTTGTGTATTCTGCTTTCGACACATAAGATCATAATTTTATGTCATGTGGCGCCTATAAATACCATGTAAGACCATAATTTTTAGCTAAGTGGTGGTTTATAAATACTTCAAAAACTATTACGACTCTCCCTCTCTGATGCAAGACAATAATAAAATTGACGCCCTACGATCAATCAAGTAGATAAATCGAAAATAAGAACAAGAATGTAGAATTGGAGGGGGAAAGTTTGGATTCCGCCAGAATCAAATATTGAAGAGGAAAGAAAAAATAATTATTTTTCTCATTAATCATAATATGCATTTAAAATATAAGGTTATAGCCCTATTTATAATAGACTCCTAATTAAAAAGGAAAATTAAAATTCTAAATCTACTAAAATTATAAACCAACTAGACTACCAAAATAAAAATACTATTAAAAAGTTAATAAAATTCTAATTAAAAGAGAAACTAGAATTCTAATACTAAAAAAAACTAATTAAAAAACAATAATAAATAATAATAAATAAATATAATTTGTGTATTTTCGTCATCACACTCTCTCTCTTTGAAACAACTGTCTCTCCACTTCATTTTCTTTTGTTGTCCCTTTGTATTCAAACAAATAGATTCTCTCTCACACACTGACACACATACGCATATATATATATATATATATATATATATATATATATATATATATATATATATATATATATATATAAAGCCGAAGCATTAGTTTTATAGTATTCTGTTTTCGACATATAAGATCATAATTTTTTCTCATGTGGCGCCTATAAATATCATGTAAGACAATAATTGTTGGTTATGGTGGCTTATAAATGCTTCAAAAACTATTACGACTCTCTCTCTCTTAAACAACTTTGTCTCTCCACTTTATTTTGTTATCCTTTGTATTCAAGTAAATGGATTATGTGCGGATGTAACCGCTAATTTAAGCGATTTACAATAAATATTATAAAAAAGTAATATATTAATTTTTAAAAATATTAAATTATAAATATGTGAGACTGTGAGAACAAAAAAAAAATGTACATAATTATTGGAAATTAGAATTTATTTTTGAATGAAATTACCATTTTCTATTGTTTGTCATTTAAATTAATAGGAGTGTTTAACGAATTGAAAAAAAAATAAAAATAAAATAATTGCTAAAAAATTTCAAGGAAAATAAGTAATTGATTTGCTCAAGATGAAATATATGTATATCTATTTTACATGCTAAAATTATTGGCGCTTACTCTCTCATGCTTATAAGATTTTCCGTATTTGGTGAATTGATGAATAGAAAAAAACTTGAGGTTTCTTTTAGGAATTAAGTTTTCATATGCTTTAAATAATCATTGTTTATACATAATTTACGTAAAATCGTATTTTACAAATAGCCCGTGCTATAATACTTGTTTGGGTTACTATTTTCGGAATCAGTTTTGCAAAATAGTTTTTAAAAATAGGATTG
>BRYF01000010.1:3965000-3967500 GCA_030159135.1 Actinidia polygama
AATAACACCTTCACACTGCTCATTTTTTAATTCTTGAGTGCAAGATTTGGAGCTGTAAATCGAAGATCCTTTCATCTTGCTGGCTCACCTTTTGATGGTGTGTATGAGCATTGTAACTGTCACTGTAACTAATTCACGGTTCCTTTAATTCCTCTACTTGCAGGAGGAAAGCAGAAGATACGAGAGATTAAATTGTTATTACAAGTGCTCTTTCTTGGAAATCTACAATAAGCAAATTTTCGATCTCCTTGATCCTTCATCCACAAATTTTCTAGTAACCTGAGTTCTTCCTTGACCTTTGGAGGCTTGGAATACCTTATATTATGGTTGTTCTATTATGCTTTTTCCTTCTATTTGTATCTTCGGGCGTATACTAAACATGGTGTGTACGCCAAAAATCTCTTGGTATTTTAAGTTTCGGACCGTGGGTGATATTCTGAAGCTTCTGATTCAGGTTAATAACCTTTAACGTATACCTGATCTGGTTTGGCTTGGCTATCTCCCTCTCTATGCGTCTTTCTTGTGGTGTCATACTTGTTGTTCTAAACCGTGATTTAATGCAATGGGGTTCTTCCAATCGGAAAGTCGCTGCAACTAATGGTCCCCAATTTGGCACCCAAAGATTTTGGGATTTCTATGAAAAAGGGGAGAGGGAAATGCTGATAGCTGTAAGTATTACACTGCTTGATCAGGTACTTCAAGAGTCGAAGTGCAGATTATATGTATTGTTTCGTGTCTCTATCTGTTTTTGAAGCATGTGTAACTAAACTCTGTTTGCAATTGCTTTTCTTTCTTGATAGGAACCTGAAGCAACACACCCATCGGAAAGTTGACGGGTCGTCATGTTAAATTAAATTGCTTTAGATTTCAATTTCTGACTCATCTACCAAATCTGGATACACAAGTTTGTCACATTGGTGAACTCTGCCATGGAAGATCAGCCAACCCTCTCACTAGACCCTCTACCCTAAACATCTCATGACACGAGCTGATGATGACAACCATGCAGCTACTGGTATAGATCGGTTAGCGGCTTTTAACAGTCCACTTTAGCAGAGTAAGCTATGAAACTAAATAGAAAGTCTACCTAGTTAAGAGAGAGATAAATAGACAATCGACAGGAGGTCAAATCTTGGTTAACTTGCCAAAGAGCAATTGGACCTGTGAAAGTGAATTTTTGAACGCGCATGCTACGGTTGAAACAAGAAGACTCACTCCTTTGGTCAAGATTTTGTTGGCTTCCACACGCAATTCCAGAGGAATCAGAATGTATGGAGGAGTATAAATACGAATAGTCATGTAAAAGCTTTCAGAAGATTGAATGCTCTTCAAAGAGTAATAAGTGAAAATGGTGAAGGGGTCTCCTTCGTAGGTTAGAAGCCCGAGCAAATGACAGAGGTAAGAAGAACACTTGGATTCTTTAGTTTATCGTTTCCAACCAACAAAATGAGGGGGTGAATGGATTATCCCAGGTTAGAATAGATTGGCTTGTAGCTTGACAGAGGAGAGCTCAGAGGTAAACTTGACACTCATTCACTTTGACACTCATTTTCAAAGTGCATTACAACATCATTAGGGAACAATGGAGAAGTAGGAAGATATCATTTATTTGTAGAAGAAGACATGAAATCGAATTCGAAAATATTAAGTACATAAAACTAAAGGGTAAGAAGCAATTCTACGAATGGAAGAAGGAAAAATAGAAGAGGCCGGTTAAGTGAGACGCTATCTCATATGAGAATAGGAAAAGACGCCGCCGAAGTTGTGATAACTAACAATCTTTACCCTAATAGGATTTGAACCTATGACCATTCAATTAACAACCGATGCCTTAAGTAGGACCTTCTTTGCTTTGGATCCGATAAAAACAAGTTCAAGAAGCGACTTTAAATTAGACAACCAAATGTCAAGTAAAATGCTAATATTATGAAAGTTTTTGGCTTAAATTTAAAATTAGAAAGTTTTTTTTATTGGAAAAGTAATAAAAGTTTTATTAACACAACAAACAGTACATTAGAAGAACAAGAGGATTGGGATACAAAACATCATAGCTACTCAATGATTTTTGTTGTGTTAATAAATTTCTATTGATCTGCTAATAAAAAAAGCTTTGTAAAGGTAAATGCTAATAATGAAAATTTCGAGTGAAATTCTAAGGTTAAAACAACATTTTGCCCAATTAATATATCATGGGAGATGGAAGCAAGTATTTTATAAATGGAAATCTCATTAAGTGGATGGCTCTGACTACATCATCACGATCAATTAATAATAACTCTTTAATTACTGCCAAATAATTAGGAGTGTGATAAACGAATCAAACTACTTAAACTCGGCTTGTGATTAGTTCCTTAAAACCTCATTTAAGATTAATCTGCTTGATAAGTAAATTAAACTCTAATATATTTTTAAAGCTCGTTATGTTTTTAAATTAAATTTGAACAATCTATTACTTGATCGACTTAATAATCTTAAAATGTTTAAAAAATTCAAGCTACTC
>BRYF01000010.1:3990000-3992500 GCA_030159135.1 Actinidia polygama
TCAAACTCATACCGATATCTTTAATTTTCTGAGTTTTCTTCAATGGTTGTAGTTAAATTACCCTATTTAATTAATTTATTACTCTCTCTCTCTCTCTCTGGAACTTTGAATACAAACCAATTTGATCTCAGTACAATCCAAAAAAATATTTTTTTGTTATTACAATTCTAACCCTAAATAAAATTACCATTAAAGACCAAATTCATTTCTAAGCACACCAACCCCAACAAATCCTCCCTCAACACCATCACCAACAGCCACCCACACAAGCGGCGACAAATGCCGTTATCAACAGTGGCGGAGCCAGAAAAAATATTCAGGTGGGGATTTTTTTTTTAAGGAGGGGATTTATAATTTTTGAAGGGGGACAAATTGTAAACTTTTTTTAAAACTATAAATCAAAAAAAAACAAACAAACTTGAGGGGGGTAGCTGCCCCCTCTGGGCACAAGCTGCCTCCGCCTCTGGTGGCAGACGGACATGGGGGTGGGGGTGGGCAAAGGCCGTGGCCCTCCCTAAGATGGCAAAAATCCTATTGATACTAACCTCCTTAACTTTAAAGAGGTGGCCAAAGCAAGATTTTTACGTCCGCCACTGGTTCCCAACCTTCCAATGAACCCCCACGCCCTTTAGACGAATTAAAGGGATTTCGGCGAAAAAGGTTTACGTATTGAGATTGGGCACGCTGGTGCTAATAGGTCCCACTATACTCAAGTATGAATACTAAAGACGATATTCTCTTCGGGTGAGACTGTACCACAAATTGAATAAACTTGCTTGCCACTTCATTGATAACAGATACTTAAATAGCAAAATCACTTAACAACCCACGTACATAAAGCCAAAAATAAGGTATAACACTAAACAACTATTAACCGAACACAAACACACGTACTAATCAAACGGAAATAAATGAAGAGACCCAGCCTCAGCCTTATTCCTTGCTGCATGCATGCAATGTGGTCTCCCCTACGTCCCCTCGTTTTCGAGATACTTGGGATTTGGCTTGAGGGCCCTCTCCGAGCGTCGTGGCCTAACATTATTCCCCTCATCCAGCGGATCCTTGTCCTCAAGGACCGCATGCTGTTCTTCGGTGACGTCGTTACGTATAACGTTGTCGTCGTCATCGTGTCCCTCCAACATGAGTATCTGTAGCCCTTGACATCTATGTCCTGCGGTAAAACGTTCGTTACAATTAAAACATAACCCTTGGAGACGTCTCCGCTGCATTTCATCCCAACTCAGATGTTGAACAGGACCGATAGGTGCTAATGGCGCTGCTTGATTTGTTGGCGGAAGAGCTAGGGGAGCTCGCACTAGTGATACAGGTCGTATGAACCTCCTTTGTCTCTCTACTTGGTCATCCTTCATCCGCGCGAAGCTGATAGCATCCTTTAATGTATGCGGTTTAAACATGCGAATTCCATCCGAGATGTCCGTCCTTAAGCCCCCCATAAATGTTCCCACCAGAGCCTTTTGCGTCCAGCCTCTGACCTGATTGCCCAATTGTTCAAATTCCCGTTGGTATTCCCGCAGGGAGCTAGTCTGTCTGATCCTTGAAAGAGCTTCATCAAAATCTTTGCACTCCGAAGCCCCAAAGCGAGCCCAGAGTTCGTCTTCAAAATTTTCCCACGAGATAACATGTCCTTCCTCTTGTAATGTCTTGCGAATCCATTGCCACCATTGGTTGGCCTCTCATTCCAAGTGGTAAAAGGCCAAGGATACTTTTTGTACTTCAGGAGTATTCTGGAATTCAAAGAATTGGTTCACACGATTGAACCACTCCGTTGGGTCATCACCGGAGAATTGAGGAAACTCCAATTTTGTTGTTTTGGATGATACGACAAGTCGTCCCCCATTATGGCCTTCACGGTATTGGTTACCATAGTTTGAAGGCTCCTAGTTTTCAATCAATACATCAGAGAGACAAATAAGGGTTTCTTCTAGATGACGAAGTTTGTCGGCCATGCCGAGCTCCATCCTATGTAACCCATCTTGCACTCCACGAAGCCCTGCCTCCAACTGCTCAAGACATTCCTTATTGGTTCCCATAACCTGGCTCTGATACCAATGATAGGTCCCACTATACTCAAGTATGAATACTAAAGACGATATTCTCTTCGGGGTGAGAATCTACACAAATTGAATAAACTTGCTTGCCACTTCATTAATAATCGTTGGCTGCTTAAATAGCAAAACTACTTAACAACCCACGTACATAAAGCCAAAAATAAGGCATAACACAAAACAACTATTAACCGAACACAAACACACGTACTAATCGAACGAAAATAAATGAAAAGACCCAGTCTCAGCCTCATTCCTTGCTGCACGCATGCAACATGGTCTCCCTACGTCCCCTCGTTTTCGAGATACTTGGGATTTGGCTTGAGGACCCTCTCTGAGCGTCGTGGCCTAACAGGTGCCGACGAGTGGATGACGGGGATTGAGGTGGTAGCAGAGAGGGAGGTCGAAGCGAGTGTCAATGAGAAAGCGGCGAC
>BRYF01000010.1:4010000-4017500 GCA_030159135.1 Actinidia polygama
AATTTTAAGATAAAAATAATTAATTAAGGCCTTGAGTTTTTTAGATTCCTAAATAAATTACCAAGATGGGTTCCGTATATATTTGTACAATTAAAATTCTAAAACGCTGAAAGTAATCTTAAATGCTTATAAAATTATCCGTGCATGTACCACAACTATTATGCTAGTGCTCATTAATTTATTGGACTGTTTATTCAATCTTATCCTTACCATGAAATCTAAATTAAAGCAACTTCCACTCTATAAATCCCTTAAAGTGTGTTAGCACTCAAGTGATCATGAGAGCAAACATGGCTAAGAACACCAATTCTACTAAGTTCTTTATTGCTTTCCTCGTGCTTTTCCTCTTGGCTAACCCTGGTGAGCACTTTCATGAATTACTATCTCAATTCTCATATATATATATATATATATATATATATATATATATATATATATATATATATATAAATTAGAAAAATAAAGTACTAAAGTGTTTAGGATTAGGATTTTAAAAAATAAATAAGGTACTGAAATTTGTCAAAGAAATGAGCAATAAGGTGCTCGAGGATGAACCCAAGAGGAAGCGGTTGGGGACTGTCACGCTAATTTTTTTGAAAGTTCTCAGTTTTATAGTAATAATAGATGTCACTCAATAAGGTGCTCGAGGATGAACCCAAGAGGAAGCGGTTGGGGACGACTGTCACGCTAAATTTTTTGAAAGTTTTCAGTTTTATAGTAATAATAGATGTCACTAATTTGTTCGATTCTAGTTTAGTTAACTTCTTTACTGTATTCTCTCCCTGCAATATCTTTCGTATCATGCAGAAATCGCAACGGCAAAGCTATGCCAGCGCAGAAGCAAGACATGGTCCGGACCCTGCATCATAACTGGCTGCCACAACCGGTGCAGGAGTTTGGAGCACGCCGTGAAAGGTTTCTGCTTCTCCCGTGCATGCTATTGTTACTTCAACTGTTGAACGCTAAATGAATGATGCATCTTCAAGCTCCTCGCTTTTAGTTTGTGTGACCTAATAAATAATAAAAATGCTGCTTCTATTGGGTTCGTCAGTGTCAGTGGTAAAAAGCATTCTGTTGTAATAAAAACGAAGACCATGTTCTATGGGTAATTACTTCGTAGTTGCTGTTGCTGTTTTTGTTTTTGTTTTTCTCTCATTGTGATTCTCAGTCCTATGTACTACTACTACTACTACTCTAAGAAATAAAACGTCCTTTGTAATGTGTTAGTTCTTTCTCTTTGGCAAGTAAGGGGATCCATGCGAATTCAAATGCATTGCAGTTGGCATGTTTCTGCTTAGGCCTTGTTTGGGCTAAATTTATTTGAGATTATTTAAATTTTTTTCACCGTTTCATTAAAATTATATACTTTTCTTGTTTCTCTCGACAAGAGGAATCTGAAAATATAAAAAACTTTCATCTAATTTGAAAAATGAAATCACCAAAGAAAAAAAACACAAAAATGATTTATTTTTGTCGATAGTGAATATTTTTTCAAATTTAAATAATTTTTTTTATATATTTAGATATATCTTGTCAAGAAGAATCGAAAAAGTATAAAATATTAATTAAACAGTAAGAAAAAATCACTAAAACATAAAAAAAAAAAAAAAACTCAAAAATCATAGCAACTAAATAATATAAAATAAATCTAACCCGAACAGTACCTCATCATCTGAAAACCAAAACATTAAAAACAATTTTGGTCAAGTAGGTGAATATTATTTTATAATTGGGTAAAATAATAAGGTCGATACGGTGAATAATGGAGGCTCTCACTCCTTTATAAGTCAGTCTTTTCTGCTCTTTTGAACGCATAGCAACAACTGAGAGCATACACAGTGAGATAAGCATTCTTTTGCCTGCCTTCTGTTTTTTCAAGAGAGATCAGAAATACTATGGGTTCGCAGTCCGATTTGTGCGGTGTCACCACTTACCGGAGGTATTGTTGTATCTTGGGAGACAACGTTCATCAGAACTAGAGCACCAGTGGAGAGTGAATATGCCTTAAGAACATCGTATGAAATACGAGCCTCAACAAGAATTTTTCCGTCGATACTTTCGGTTTGCTATTTATAGATTATTCTTTGTTCATTTTTGTTTTTGTTATTGTATTTCTTTTCGAATTATGTTATTGAAATTTGTTCATATATTAATAAAACTTTTTGAATTCAGTTTCTAGCTTGAAACAAGCTTAAGGCAGATCCAGGAATGGAAACTGTTTTCAAATTTCCTTATAACAGATTCATTATTCAAAATAGTTTCTGTTTTTAAAATTGGTATTACAGTTGTTTCAGATTTCAGGTTTTTGTTCTGAAATCTGTTCTGTTTACAGATTTAATTAATTGTTTTTTTCAAGATTTCGGTTCCACAGTTTTCTGTTCAGATTATAGAAACTGTTTTTGGAAGAAAAAAAATTGTGAATTTCAGAAAGCTGGAACATCTCAGTTTTTTTCCTTTTTGGAATTGTAATAGTTTTTTTTTTGAACTGTTTTCAGGTTTTAAACACCGATTTAAAATAGTTTGCAGAATCTGTTTTTGTTTTTGTTTTTGAAAAAACTGATTTCATTTGTAGATTTTTTTTAAAAAAAAATAATTGTTTTCTGAATTTTGTAGATTTTAAATTTTTTTACAGCTTTAAGGAAAAAACAGAAACTCAAAAACTGTTTTTTTCCCTTTAGAAATTGTTATACGTAAACAGATTGCATAAACAAGGTTTTTTTTATTAAAATCAGAAACTATTTTTTTTTCTTGATTTCGCTTCAAGGCTGGATAATAATGTTTCATTGTTGTTGGCTTTCTATATTTTCCAAAGTTTTTGGATATTATAGTTTCAACCCAAAATTTCCTGTAATTATGGTTCTAACCCAGATCTTTATAGTATTGCAGTTTTAGCCTTAAATTTTAAAAATATACTATTATAGCTCTGAGTTGGGCCTAATCTTTTTGGGCCATGTAACCAAGGCCCACGTTGACTATTGATTGCCCAAATGTCACCATTTATAAATCTTTTAGTGTTAATACACCATTGTGAGTGGGGGTGTCCATGGTCCGGATTGGTCAAGTTCCATAAGAATTCAGTAACCGATCCATTTTTAACGATTATGAAAAAATGAGAACCAAAACCTAACCATTACAAGTATAGAGCCAAACCAAAACCAATCCGCCTTATCGGTTCGATTCGGTTCCGGTTCAATCCAATTAACATTATAATATTTTTGCAAAATATAAAATTATAAACAAAGTTGTTAATTTAAATAACTCATAACTTTATTAATACTTCAACTCTTGAACCAAACTTAGTACAAAATAATTTATAGATTGACTCGTCAAACGATAGTACCAACTCTAATATAACAATTAACAACTAATAAAAGTTTAGAATTTATAATGAATAACAACAAAAAAAGAATAAACAAAGAACTGAAAAAGACTTCATAATGAATAACAAAAGAAAAATCAACTGATGAAATCTTGAATAGAGAAAGAAGGTGAAAGGGTTTTGATGGGAAGAGGATGAAGTAATCCCAATATTCATGGGAAATAAAAATATTTTTGTTGAAAAAAGCCAAAGTAATCATGCGCAAGTGTGAATTACGGTTGTTTGGTGTTAGGGTCCAGATAATATATATATATATATATATATATATATATATATATATATATATATATATAATCGGTTCCAGTTCAGTTCGAACCACGATTTAAAATAAAAAACCGGTAACTGAACCAAATTTATCGATTCTTAATTTTTAAAAATCAGAACCTCACCATTAAACCATAGAACCAATTCAAAATGCACGATTTAGTTCAGTTCAGTCCGGTTCACCGATTTTCGGATTTTTTTGGACACCCCTAATTGTGGAGTGTTACAGAATCATAATGGCAGCTATTGCACAGCCATTACCACTGAAATAAGGAGTCATCAAACCTCTGCATTGAATGAAAAAGGTTCTCACTCCTGTATAAGTCAGTCTTTTCTGCTCCTTTATACACACAACAACAACTGAGGGCACACGAGTCTGAGAGAGTCTTTCCGTTTTCTACCTTCTATTTTTCCAAGAGAGAAATCAGAAACGCTATGAGTTTGCAATCACATCAGTGCAGTGCCATCATTGACCGGAGGTTTTGTTGTATCCTGAGAGACGACGTTCATCAAAAAAGACTGGCGCACCGATGGGTGGGGAATTTGCCTTAAAAGGACATTTCCACAACACTCTAATTCAATTTCTAAGCTTACAAATTTTCTCACTCTAAAACTCTAACACTGAAAGCTCTTGATAAACTCCCTTTTTCAAATTTTTTAACATGTTTAAATATTTAGTAAATAAAAAAATTCAGTTTAAAAATAATAATGAAGTTTATCTAATCCGCTGGTGATGGCCTAAGTGGCTTAAGTGGTGGTGGTGATATGTCGGTATTTTTTGATTGGATAATTAAAAAATAAGGATAATTTTGTCTACACAAGCGTTTCTATTAAAATTAGAGAATTTTTAGTTATTTTTTTAATCACCAAATGAAATTTTATTAATAAAAAAAAATGCTTATATGGACTGCATCATTGCCAATGGAGATTTTACCAACCACGGACTTCCAATGCATCAAAAAAAACAAACCATAATGACATCACACAAAATAAAACTAAGTCCGTCATCCATCTCTTGAATTGTGTTTAGTTAAACTTAAATTGACCATAATTGCATATCTATAATATAAAACACAAAAAAAATTAAATCTTTAAAATTATCTCCTACGTTTGAAATCCATTTGAGTTAATCTAATAACTGAGATTTCATCTGAGACTAATTTTTTTTTCTAAAAAATATCACTTTCTTTTTCTCAAAAGTGTGAGGGCCCGCATAAGTTGTGATCCAATGACCAAAAAAATCTAAAAGTGAGCTTATTTTTTACCTGTTTGATCATATTTTAGTGGGACCCACAAAAATAAAATAAAATACTCATTTCTTTTTTCTTATTTCTCCTAAATTAGCAACACTTTTTTTTAAATTATTATACTTTTTAATTTATTCTTCATTTTGTAACAATATATCTATTCGTATATGCATGCAATATATCTCTTATTTGACGTTTATATCTTATCTGTTTTTTAGGTTGTAAAACTCTAACGAATAAGCTTAAGAGGTGTTTTTTCTTAGCATAGTGCCCGTGAATACATATAATTACTAGTATATATTATAAGAGTGGACTTTTGGGGCACATATAATGAGTATGCAAATAAAAGAAAATAACAATTAATAGTTTGGTCTTTAGAGAAAAATATATGAAAATAAAGGAAAGTGGGTTTTAGTAGTTTTAGGATTTAAACAGTTTCTAAAATCGTTATGGTTAGTTGACCAGGAAAAAAATTTAAGAATAAAAAAGTACAAAAGAACTTAAAAAAATTATATATCAAACTAAGCTTTTCCTTTATAGAGAGAGAATCGTTTCCTTTATAGAGAGAGAATATTATATATTACAATAATGTATTGGAACTCAACTTATTTATTTATTGGGTTAGTTTCTAAAATTGTACTATTCTCCCCTGCTTTTGTTGACAATGCACAAATTCCTCCTTCTGTTACTTAGACGTTAAATATCTAACAGAACTTGCTCTTGGAAGCTGATGTCATGGTGGATATATTCCAAAAATGCCCTTAGACCACGTTCGGCATTAAAAACTATTACATACCCGGTAACCATTGATCACCATTATTGTTGTACCTCCTTTAGGACTTTAAATGTAATTTTTTTTTTTTTACATTAGGCACAATTTGACCTACTTTTTTTTAAGAGATTTTAGGTGCTTTGATTTTCATCTTTAGTAAACTTTTTAATCGTTTAATTAAAATTTTATTTTTTTCAGTTCTTTTTTACGATAGGAATTTAAAAATATAAAAACTTTGCTCTAGGCCTGTTTGGGATAATATTTTTTACAAACAGAGTCTCTGATTTTGAAAAAAGTTTGCTAAAGACAAAAAAAATATTTTTACTCGACAAATAAACTAATTTTTGTCTCTAGTGAACTTCTTTTTATTGTTTGATCAAAAATTTATACTTTTTTAGTTCCTCTTGAAAAATTATTTGTGTTCGATACATTTTTAAATTGATCTCATCAACAGAAATAAGAAAAATATAAAATTTAATCAAACAATGAAAAAAATTCACTAAAAAATAACAACAAAGCAATCGAACTAAAATTAGAAGCTCAAATAACCATCAAAATATTATAAGGGTAATTAAGTCTTTCAAACTCTAAAATTGACACCGTTTGGGTTAAATTAGTAGGAAGGGGGAATTTGTGCAATGTCAGCTAAAGCAGGGGAGGGCAGTATAATATCAAAAACTACAGAGGAAGTCTCTGCATTTATCAAAAAACCTCAGGGGAGGGAAGTGAAATTAACCCTTATTTATTAAATTGTTTTCTCTAGTGTGATCCTCACCATGTATCACTTTGGCCCATGACCTAAAGAAACTAAACGCTATATAAATTGGGCTAATTACATTTTACTCTCCTAGACTATTGCTTAGTTTCACTTAACCCCTAAACTAAAAAATCAATCAACTTACATCCTTAAACTATTAAAAATTATCACTTTAATCCTTTTGTTATCCATCCGTTAAATCTAAAATGTTAAATTGTTATGTGAGTAGTTCATGGACATAGAAACAAAATAAAATCCCTAAAAGCACCCTATTTTTCTTATAATTAATCCTTTTTAAGACAAAATTGTCCAAATATTGCTATATATAGAGGTCATATTTCCTATTTTCTTACCCAATGTATATAGCAATAATTGTGCATGTCGGGATCTTCTTCTTGAAAATTCTCTCATTCATTCCTACTAAAATTCAAAATTACGTCATTTTGAATATAGATTTAGGTTTTAGTTAAATTTCAAAACTTCATAGTTTTGGATTCAATAAGAATAGATCGTTATGTTAAATTATAACCAATTCAACACTCGAGCAATGTGTGATTAGTATTCTAACACACCCCTCATATGATATTTAGATCTGTCACATGTAGGCTTTTTTCCCAAGCAATGTGTGACTTGTATTCTAATACTCCCGCTCACTTTCAAGGTCTTTTTAGATCAATCAAGTGTAGACTTTTTATTGTATCTATCATCGTGGGACTAGCATTTTAACAGTGTAAGTACATGAGACCGAAACAATCTCGTTTGCTTACTCGAGAGTCTCACACACACACAAATTAATCGTGGGAATAGTTGAGATCAAAAATACCCAAAAATCCGAATTCTGAAACAATCTCACTCCCCACTCGAGAGTCAATCCCCCCGAAACACCACCTCGAAAACAATCTCATTTCCTTGCTCGAGTCAACCCCACCCCACCCCACCCCCAAACCCTAAAGATCCAAACTCCGAAACAATCCCACTCCCCACTCGAGAGTCAACTTCCCCTCTAGGTCTTTTTCAATCTCTCCCACGTCTCTACCTCTTTGACTACTTTCTACGAGCTTCTTAGAATACCCACACAAGT